>CATIWR010210544.1:0-12614 GCA_949677035.1 Omphalea diandra | reverse complement strand
AGGACCATATGAGATCTTAGAAAGAATCAGTCCATTGGCTTATAGGCTAGCACTACCACCAGAGATGGCTCAGATTCATGATGTATTCCATGTGAGTATGCTAAGGAAGTATCGGTATGATCCTACACATATACTTAGGGATCAAGTGATAACAATTGCAGATGATGTAAGTTACATTGAAGAACTAGTGGAAATCATCAGTTATAAGACAAAACAGTTACAAAATCGAGAAATCCTTTTAGTTAAGGTGTTATGGAGAAACCACTCACAAAAGGAGGCTATATGGGAAACCGAAGATAACACGAAACGATAATATCCATATTTATTTACAGGTATTGAATTTTGAGGACGAAATTCTTTATAAGAAGGAAAGAAATGTAACATCCCTATCCACATTCATTCGCATTATCACATGAATATATTCATTACATAAATAATATGAAACCCACATGAACATATGCATTAGATAAATAATCATTTAGACATGTGAATTGTAAAAGCACGACAACGACACTTGTATCGTTACATTTGGGGACACTTGAACATATCTATAGTGCTTGTATAGTTGCATGAAAAATTGTTTTATGTTGTGTGCATGTTATAGTATCATAAATAATGGTGTTTTAGAGCTTATATAAGGAGCATTTATGAATTAGGAGATGGATGGAAGTGTTTAAGAAGTGAAGAAGAAGGACTAAAAGCAAAACTTTTAACTTTCAACCAATAGGAAACTAGCCCCTAATCTTTTGTTTTATTTAAAATAAGAATACAAACTATTAGGGACTGGTAAGGGAGGAGAAGGATGAAATACAACATAAAGAGGAGAGAAAGAAAGAAAGAAAGAAAGAAAGAGGAAGAAGAAGAAGAAGGAGAGGGAGAAGAGTGAGCTACCTAGGACAGAATCATAAGGTTTTCTGATTCTGGGACAATAGGTAATTTAATTTATCTTGTTCTCAACTGAAATTAACCTCTCATATCATGTTAATCATGCATGGTTAGGGAGAATTATAGAGTAATTGAGGTAGATCTCTTAGATGAAAGTTGTAACCCAAGAGAACAAGAGCTGATTCTATTGGTTTTGCTGTTAGAGCATAATGATTTTATAACCATAGAAGAGGAATTAGGGAAAGTGAAATGTACAAAAGTTGTAGCTTTATGTCTCATATAAATTCATATAAAACAGTTTTGTTTGATTTTATATGTGTGAGGAGATATGAGTCTTTCAGTAAGGATGGGTCAAATCCGAACTAAGATGATCTCAGTCTTCTATTTTTTTTATATTTTGATGGCCTTATATTATGATTTTGACAAAGTGAAAGACATGAAACTTGTAGCTTTATATCCTCTCTAAATACTTATAAATCAGTTTTGATTAATTTTCTGTGTGGAAAGAGATATGGTTCATTGATTGGGACTGACCCTGTACCCAGATGAAACCTCACATTTCTTTTAATTCGATTTTCCAAGAATTTGATGGCCATAATTCAGAATTTGATGATGGTCTAAACTTGAAAGCTGTATATTTATGTCTGGTCTACATTCCTGTGAAATATTGTTGCCAAATCTAACATGGTTGTTAAGATATAGTTCCATTATCATGACTATTCATCAACATGTTACAAACCTGCTCACCCTGATATTGGTCCTTTGTTTTGGAGACCTTATAGACTGAATTAGATAATGAGTAAAACATTAAAAATGTTTCTTTACATGTTTTGTAACTGATGATAGATTATTATTGTAAGTGGATTTGTACAATTTGTGATACACCCAAGAGAGTAAGACCTACTCAGACTGATAGGACACTGCAATAGGACAAAATTCAAAAATTCACCACATTTTCTGTGTGTTTGATATTGGCTTGAAATTTGAATATGTTGTGTGTTTATGTGTCTAGTTTGTTTGAAAATAATAATCAAGTCATTTGGATGAGTATATCTAGTGTTCTTGCTGTGAGAGTGTAGTGAGTTTAGGCTGCCTTATATCCACTTGCATGGATCATGCCATAATTGCATATCAAGCATTCATAATCATTTTGACATACTTGTAACCATGTATGTATCAAATTCTAGGATCTCAACACTTTGAGGAATTCCTAGAGAGAGAGCCAAACCTACCATCAAGATTGGTCACATCAAAAGGTGGGTAAAAACCATAATTAGATTCAATGTGTGTATGTGATAATTTTATGATATGATTATGTTCTAATACATGCTTATATGATTGAATTATTGCATGTTACATGAGAATACAAGTCAAGTGAGAATGATTGAATTATTACATTTTACATGGGAATTCAAGCCAAGTGAGAATCAAATGCTCTTAACGATTACTTGGCATCTCATTTGTGAAATAACACTTGCACAAGGAACTAAAAGGGCGTTGCGACCAGCTCACCAAAACACTTGCAAATCATGTGGAAGATGGGCCCATAGGTCCCAAATCATATGTTACATGAATCACATGAATATCCCAAAAGTAATGTTTGCCTTGCACGGTCACGACAAAAACAAAGCTATTGCATTTGCACTTGCATAGTCAACTGTTACACCTGCAATGTATCTAGATGATATTTGATTATAGGTTATGCCATGAGAATTTGATTATTATTTTTATTCACTGAGTCGCGACTCGCTAAATCATAAATATTTTTCAGATACTGAAGAATAGGGATTGAACACTTTGGTGCTTAGAGATTTGTATTGAGACACATGGACCACAAGTCGTCGGTTGAATTCCAACTCTCTCTCTCCTCATGTCATGACATTTGTCAACATATATATACGTGAAAATACATGTTGGATTGTGTGTGAAGGTTGGATAAAACCTTTATGCATATGTATTTTAGACCTGAATGCAATGAGTTTTATAAATGAAAATGGTCATTACACGAGAGACTTATCCTACAATGTCTACCTACTAGTTTATTCTAGGCAAGGGATCTCAGGGGTATGGAGCTAGCTGTGGCCCTACATTACGTATATAAGGAGCAGTTATCTTCTGCAATGGTTCCTTATAGGTCTTAGATGACTAACGTGCTCTTGGGGAGCCTTCATTTGATTAAAGCGACTATTCGTCTGTTTCCTCACTATGCACCTAACGAGGGGATTGCCCTACAACACACGGGTCGAGGTACAGTTGGCTAGGCATCCCAGAAGCCTTTTACCCCATCTTCTGGATCTGGCTCGACTATTGTTTAGGGTTGTAAATGGGCCTATAGATTTATTTCAGGGGGCATGGAGCCTATAGTGTTAGGTGCTTTTACCTTCATGCTAGACAGCCTAATGGAGTCTTACATTGCTTCATTATCTAGTTTGATGATGTCACTATAGATCACCCAGTTTATCTGTGTTTTTAAGCCAGCCGAGACTACCATATAAGTGTCTTATTTCTTTACATCTATTATGTCTCAATTATATTATAAACTATACTTCTGAGAGTTTTTTCCTTTTCCCCTTTTGCAAATTCCTCATATCCAGGTAGAGGCCATGGTTGATTTAATCACCACCCGAAAAAGGGCTATGACGCAATAGACTCACTCTATATAGGTTAGTGAAATAAAATAATTCATGTCGGTATGTTAATGGTTTGTGTTTTATGTGTTTAGTATCCTATATATCCTAACCTTCATACTCTCCATAGAAGATGATACAACACTAGAACTGTAAGTTAGGGAAAAGGATAAGTGCATAGTAGAGGCAAAGATAGAGATGGAATGCCTAGCCTAGGTAGTCAGAGATCATGGTTATGTGTATGCAGATGGTGAGGCTGAGGATTCTGAGGCAACACCTATAAAAAATGGAGGCAGTTGAGCTCTTGAGACCCCCACTCAGCTTTTTAGGATATTTTTCCTTTTTCCTTTATTCTAGTATAATACATTTGATATATATTTGCACAGTTGTGTCATTTATTAGGCAATTTGAAGGCCCTATTTTTTGGATGCTTGCTTAGGACATTCTAGAACAAATTGAGGTGGCATTGCCTCCATTTTTTTTTTCAAACTTTGATATTTTATATGACAATGTAGAAGTTTAGTGTTCTTCCCCTGATTGTGCATTCTTGAACATATGTTATAAATTCTTTAACACATACGCTTTACATAACAAATGCCTAAGTTGTTGCTAGCTAGGAAACTATAAAAAGGGCTGCTTATTTTGTCATTATAGGGTGAGGGTTGTATAACCTACTTGGAGGGCTATACAGCCTTGGGAAAAGGGTTGTATAACCTAACTGGAGGGTTGTACAACCTTAGTTAGGGGTTGTACAGTCTATAGGTCTGGCCCTTTTGCTGTAAAAGCCCATTTCAAGTTTTTTCTCCTCATTTGCTTCCTTCAACTCCCTATTCATGGCAAAAACCTTTCTAAGGTCTCTCTCGCCCCAAGCTTAGTTTGACCTACCATAGGCAGGTATTTCTGCTCTTCATTACCTCTCTTCTATTTATCTTGACCTACATTTCTTATAAGCAGCATGTGACTTATGAGACTCCACTACCCATACCTTTTATATTGGGATATACAAATTTGCCTTATGTTAGAGGAGTTTGGCACCATTCTTGACTACCTTGACACAATAACAAATTAAATTGCATTGTGTTAGCTTAATTACGTGCATATCAAGAAGATGGTAGAGTTGTTTGACTTATAATGCAAAGAGGTACCTCAGTACACATTAGGCAAGGAGAAGATCCTCATGACTCCTTTCATCACTCTTTTTCCCTTTAAGGGCCATGCTAGAACAGTTCAGGCCTGTATTATAGCAGTCATTCTGGTATACGAGTATCTATTAAGGAGGGATGATGGTGAGATCGATCTATAGAATTTACCATTTATGAAGGGAGCGAAGTCAAGGAGACCTTCGTTTTGATGATTCTAGGAGAGACCATCATGGGACTATCTAAAGTGGCTTTGGGTGTGAACAATTTTTTCACGGGGAGCCCACTGCTACTATAATTAAGAGCCTTTCTTACAGTAGACTCTCTTGTATGCTCTTTCTTTCTTCTTCTTCTTTTTTTATTTTTTTCTTTTTATTGCCCTAACTTGGCCTGCTTTGCCCTTGCATGTCTTCAATATAGTAGCTACTCATTTTTGCTTAGGCTGCCCTTTCGGGTTTTCAACCTAATGAGCATTTTTTATTTTATTTTTCTCTTTTCTCTTTTTAGATATGATTGTAAGAGAGATTGGGACTATTGGCTACCTCCACCATGGATGCAAGGCTCTACTACCTATAACATCATTCAAATCACTAATCGTCAATGCTAGTTACTACTACAACTGAATGGGCTAAGTGGATGTCTCAAATCATGGCTACTGACATCCATTGGAGCTGCCTATGGTGGAACCTATCACGTGTTACCTTGAAGACTTATGGGGATTGCATTATCCTTCTTGCCTTAGCTTCAAGCACATTTTATGACTCCACTCTCTTCAGTGCTACTTAGTTAGAGGTGCAGTTCCTTCATTTATAAAAGGTCCTTTATCCTAGTGTTTTCTGGATAAGGTCAAGGCTACTTGGACTAGTAGACACATCTATGATTTTTACATTGGTAGAGACCCTCAACCTATCGATGATGTGGACTACATGACATAGTTATGCCACTTTCAAATCTATAGGCATCACAGTAACATACAATAAACAATGATCTTTTCTAGAAATTACAATTTATATATAGTTAAAACATGTATGACTAATTCACTTTAATTATGTAAATGTATTTCCATTTGATGTTATGCTTAGCAAAAATCATTTACATTTTGCATATTTAGACATTAATTAAATGCATAATTTATGCTTTTAATATTAACACACTAAATCATCCAATTTTCTGGCTCAATGCCTATGTCTTATTAATTCCATGGCTCCTTCATCCTTGTCTTTTCCCATGGTACTTGGCTATCCTAGTCAATGGTCCCTAGTGGTTAGTCGCATTCTCTCAACTTTACTATATTCATTTTATGCTCTAACTTTCGCCTATGCTGCCCTTTTGGGTTTTTGACCTAGCGAGCTTTTCTTTCTCTTTTTTATTTGTATTCATGCCCTAATTTTTGCTTAAGTTGCCCATTTAGGTTTTTGATTTAGTGGGCTTTTTTCTTTTTCTGACACCTCACATGAAATACTTTTTGAGATGATCTAATTTCACTAGCTTGATGAATTCATTCCCATCCATATATGCTAATTTCACCATGCCACCTGAGTAGATTTGCTTGATCATGTAGAGGCCTTCCCAATTTAGCCTAAATTTCCCTCGAGGATCCTGATTTTATGGTTGGACTACCTTCAACACTAGATCACTAATCCTTATCATGCTCGATTTGACATTCTTGTTAATTGCACGGGCCATTCTAACTTGATACAATTGGATGTGATACGAGGCTTTTAGTCTCTTCTCATCTAATAGAAATAATTGCTAACCTTGTCTAATGATACTTAGGAATGCTAGACTTAACTAATACACATAAGGACTTCCCTTCTAGCTTAGTCAGTAATATTGCCTTCATCCCATATACCAAAGAGTATGGTGTCATCCCACTCAATGCTCTTATCGTAGTTTGATAACCCCATAAGGTTAAGATAATTTCTCAAACCAGTCTTTATGTGTCTCAACCATTTTAACTAGGATGTTTTTAACATTCTTATTTGTTGCTTCCATCACTCATTTGGCCTATAGTCTATAAGGTGATGACTTGTGGTGGACCACCCCATAGCTTCCCAACATAACTTTGACCTTCGCCTGGAAATAGATGTCATCATCTGTAACAATATGGTATGGCACACTATAATGGTAGATTAGGTTCTTCTCAATGAATCGTGCCATTGTTTTACCCCAACTTACTAAAGGCTTTAGCCTTTAACCACTTTGAGAAGTAATCCACTGCTACAACAATATACTTGTGTTCCTTTGTAGATGTCGGCTTGATTTTCTCAATCATATTGATGCCCCATGCTATAAATGACTAAGGTGAGGTCAAATTTTATGACTTTGTTAGCGATATATGATTAAGGCTACTATGGACTTGACATTCGTGACAACTTTGAACCTTCTAAATACAACCATGTTCCATAGTAGACTAGTAATATCCCAATCTCAGGATTTTCTTTGCCAACACCTGACCATTCATATAGAGATCACAAACCCCTACGTGTACCTCCTCTGTGAGTTGATGGGCCTCTTACTCAGCTAGACATCATAATGAATCTCATCAAACAGTCTCTTATACATTATGCCATTGTACACCATAAATTGTAAAGGCAGCCTCCAAATCATGTCCTTATCCTTCTTCTCAGCCACTTCTGAGTATTTGCCACCTTCTAAGTACCTTTGTATATCAAAATACTAAGGGAAATTTTCCACTGACACCTGCATCACTCTTGCACCCGTGTAACACAGTGTCCTAGGCTAGAGTGTGATAAGTGGCTTTATGGGCTTCACCCTAGGCCCTTCCCAAATAGAGACTAGAATAGCCAATGCATCAACCATTGCATTTTCTTCTCTCGATGGATGTTGAAATGGGACCATTTAGAAGTTCTACACCAATTCATTTACATGTTCCAAGTACGGGGCAAACTATAACAACTATTTTCATTTACTAATCATGACATTCATGTCCAAAAATACATACGCATAAAGGTTGATTCATCATACATACACAATCCAACATGCATTTAACATACATATATGTTAACTAATGTTTAAGGCCGGTGACCATAAGTTGATTACTATCTAGGTATATGTACGTGACATAAGGAAAGAGAGAGAGAGAGAGAGAGAGAGAGAGAGAGAGAGAGAGAGAGAGAGAGAGGGAGAGAGAGAGAGAGAGTAGGAATTTAGCTGACGACCTGAGCTTCATGTGTCTATATGCAAAACTTTATGCTCTAAAGTATCCAAACTCTATACTTCAGTATCTAAAAAATATAATTGTGATTTGGTGAATCCTGGCTCAATGAATAAAAATAATAATTAGATTCTTATGGCACAAATCAAATATCATATTACAAGTATAAGAATTGACTATGCAAGTGCAAATGCAATAGATTGATTTTGTCGTTACCTTGCAAGGCAAACATTGCTCCCAAAAATTCATATGATTCAAATGACATTTCATTTTGCTGGGGCATTGATGTGATTGAGAAAATATGATATATTGGTCCCTTTTCAAAGTAATTTGCAATAACAAGTCGACCACAACATCCACTTGGAGAAGTAATTTATTTTTCCCACAACTTACTAAAGTGGTGGATTAGGTTCTTCTCAATGAACCATGCCATTTGTTTTGCCTCCAGCTTGCTAAAGGCTTCAGCCTCTACCCACTTTGAGAAGTAATCCATTGCTACAACAATATACTTATGTTCCTTTGTAGATGTTAGCTTGATTTTCTCAATCACATTGATGCCCCATGCTGCAAATGAATGATTTGCAAGTGAATCATTTGATTAATGACATGTGCTAGTATGTCTTATTTTCTCTATAAGAAGTGAATCATTTGATCAATAACATGTGCCAATATGGCATACTAGTCCCTTTTTCACAGAAATTTGCAAGTGTTTGATAAGCTAGCCACAACATCCTTTTAGTTCCATATACAAGTGTTCATTCACAATGGTATTCAAAGTAATTATTAAGATCATATACTTCTCACTTGACTTGTGTTCACATGTAAAATGTCACAATTCAATCACATATACATGTAATAGAATATAACCATATCATAAAATCATCACACATATACATTAGAATCTAGTTATAGCTTTTACTTAACCTTTGATGTGACCAACCTTTATGGTAGTTTTGGACCTCTCTCTTAGGCTTACTCAAAGTGTTGGGATCCTAACATTTGACGCATACATGGTTATAAGTATGTCAAAATGAGTATCAATCTTGGCATACAACTATAGCTATGTTCCATGCAATTGGACCTAGTGTTTATGCATATTTTTCTTGTATGGCATCCTGACCTTGCTACAATCTAATTGTAATAACTCTTACCATACTTATCCAAATGACTTGTTTTTTTTTTCAAATAAACTAGACACATATTGATATAACATAATCAAATTTCAAAATAGCATAAGACATAGAAAATGTGGCGAATTTTTTAAGTCTGCCCTGTTTCAATGTCATCTAAGTCTGAGCAAGTCTTCAATCATGGGTATATCTAAAATTGTACAAATTAAATTGAAAAGTAATTTACCAGAAGATACATATCACATATAAGAGCATTTATCATATTTTACACATTGTCAAATTCTGTCTATAATGTCACCAAAAAATATGTTCAATCTCAGGGTGAGTAAGTTTTCAACACATTGAGAATCAGTCACAATAAAGGAGCACTATCTCATCAACTGTGACTTATTTGGCAAAACTATTTTACAAGCATGTATATTGAACACAAATATACAACTTCCAAGTTTGTAACATCACCCGAATTCCCATTCTATGGCCATCAAATTCTTGAATAAAAAAACTAAAAGGTGAAATAGGTTTCATCAAGTTTAGGTTCAGTCACAATAAATGAGGTATATCTTTTTCCACACAACAAATTAAGAAAAACTGATTTATAGGTATTTAGAAAGGATATAGCCCTACAAATTTCATATTTTGAATTTTGTCTAAATCAGCACATAGGGTCATCAAAATATATGAAAACTACTAGACTTAGGAGATTTTGGTGGGTTGTGAACCAGCCATAATGAAGGAGCTATAGCTCTTGACACACACCAAATTAAGCAAAAATGTTTTACATGTTTTAAGATGGGCCATAAAGCTAAAACTTTAATGGTTTACACTTTGCATAATTCCTACTCTAACATTCCTATCCACATTCATTAGCATTATCACATGAACATATTACATAAATGATTTTAAATCCCACATAAACATATGCATTGGATAAATGCTCATTTAAACATGTGAATTGGATAAGCATGATGATGACGCTTGCACTATTGCATTTGGGACACTTAAACATACATGTAATGTTTGTATAGCTCCATGGAAAATTATCTTATGTTGTGTGCATGTTATAATATCATAAGTAATGGTGTTTTAGAGCTTCTTTAAAAGTATAAGGAGCATATAGTGATTAGGAGATGAATGGAGGTGATGAAGAATTGAAGAGAGGGACTAAAGGGGAAAAGTGAACTTCCAACCAATGGAAATTAAAAACCACGATTTTGTCTTGTTATAATAGGTTTACAAGTGGAATTTTTTAGCCTTTAGGATCATAATAAAGAGGTTAAACATGAGGGGCAACAAATGAAAGAGAGAGCTAAGGAAGAAAGAAAGAAAAGAAGAAGAAGAAGAAGAACAAGAATAAGAAGAAGAAGGAGAAGATTGAGCTGCCTAAGAAGGAATCCTAAGCTTTTCTAGTTCTGGAAAAATAGGTAAGTTAATTTATCTTCTGCTCACATGAAATTAATCCCTCATGACATGTTAATCATGCATGGTTAGTAAGAATTATGGAGTATTTGAGGTAGAGCTCATGTATGGAAGTTGAAATTCAAGGAAAATAAGAGTTGATTGTATTAGTTTTATTCTTAGAGCATAATTTTGTACCCACGATTTCGTAACCCTAGAAGAGGGATTATGAAAAATATGAAAGTTGTAGCTTTATATCTCATCTAAATTCATGCATAACATTTTTGCTTAATTTGGTGTGTGTGAGTAGATATGGCTCCTATATTAGGGTTGGTTCAGAACCAACTGGAATCACCTCAGACTTTCTATTTTGTTTATATTTTGATGACCTTATGTTCTGATTTAGACAAAGTTAAAAACATTAAAGCTGTAGGGTCATTGATTTGTTGTGTGGAAAAAAATATGGCTCATTGATTGAGCCTGACCTTGAAACTGATGAAACCTCATTAGTATTATAATTATATTTTCCATGAATTTGATGGCCATAGATTTGGAATTTAATGATGTTACAAACTTGAAAGTTGTATGTTTATATCTCATCTAGATGCTTGTTGAATATTTTTTCTAAATTTAACATTTTTTTTGAGATATTTCCCCTTCATTATGACTGATTGTCAACATATTGTAAACCTATTAGCCCTGAGATTGGTCATTTGTTTGGGTGACTTTATAGACTGAATTATATAATGAGTAAAACATAAAAAATGTTCCTTTATATGCTTTTTAACTTTTGGAAGATCATTTTTGCAATTGGATTTGTACAATTTGAGATATACCTAAGAATGTAAGACCTTCTCAGACCGAGAAGACATTGAAATAGGTCAAAAATTCAAAAAATCACTATATTTTTTGAATGTCTTATATTGACCTGAAATTTTAATAAGTTGTATCATTATGTGTTTATTTTATTTGAAAAAAATAATAAAGTCATTTGGATAAGTATATTAAGAGTTATTATTGTGAGAGTGTAGTAAGGTTAGGCTGCCATATAAGGAAACTATGCATAAACACTAGGTCCACTTGCATTGATCATGCCATAATTGCATACCAAGCATTCATAATCATTTTGACATACTTATAACCATTTATTTATCAAATGTTAGGATCTAAACACTTAGAAGAAACCCTAGAGAGAGAACCAAACCTACCATAAAGGTCGGTCACATCGAAAGGTGAGTAAAAACTATAATTAGATTCTAATGTGTATGTGTGATAATTTTATGATGTGATGTTCTATTACATGTATATGTGATTGAATTGTTACATTTTATATGTGAATATAAGTCAAGTGAGAATTATATGCTCTTAATGATTACTTGGTATACCATTGTGAATGAACACTTGCATATGAAACCAAAAGGATGTTGTGACCGAGTTGTCAAACACTTGCAAATCACTTAGGAAAGGGACCAATATGTAACAGCCATATTCATTTACATAACTCATATCATTCATGTTCAAAATGCATATGCATAAAGGTTTTATCCATCCTACACACAATCAAACATTTATTTGATGTACATATATGTATATGACACAAGGAGAGAGAGAGTTTGGATTTAGCCGACGACCTGTGGTCCATATGTCTCAATGTAAAACTGAAAGTACCAAAGTGTCCAATTCCTATTCTTCAGTATCTGAAAAATAATTTTGCAATTTGGTGAGTCGCGACTCAATGAATAAAAACAATAATCAAATTCTCATAGCATAATCCATAATCAAATATCATCAAGATACATTACAAGTGTAACAATTAACTATGCAAGTGCAAATGCAATAGCTTTGTTTTTGTCGTGACCGAGCAAGGAAAACATTGCTTCTGGGATATTCATGTGATTCATGTAACATATGATTTGGGACCTATTAGTCCATCTTCCTGTAATTCATTTGACATATGATTTGGGACCTATTGGTCCATCTTCTTGTAATTCTTTTAACATATGATTTGGGACCTGTTGGTCCATCTTCCTGTGATTTGCAAGTGTTTGACAAGTTTGTCACAATGCCTTTTTAGTTTCATATGCAATTGCTTATTCGCAAATGATATATCAAGTAATCGTTAAGAGCATTTGATTCTCACTTGGCCTCTATTCCCATGTAACATGTAACAATTCAATCATATATACATGTAATAGAACATAATCATATTATACCCATGTAACATGTAACAATTCAATCATTCTCACTTGACTTATATTTT
>CATIWR010210540.1:0-11776 GCA_949677035.1 Omphalea diandra | reverse complement strand
AGCATTGCTAGCTCTTCTCCTTCTTTATCACTATCCTCTTCGCTTGAGGATGTGTCTACTTCTTTCACCTTTGTTGAAGCTTTGAGACACATGGTTCTTTTTTCTGGTTTTTCACCTTGGCCCCTTAGCTTCTTCATTTGCTCATCTTTTTGAATGGCTAACTCATGAGTCAAGAGCTTACCAATGAGCACATCTGTTGGGACCTTTTCAATCTTTGGATTAGATTCTTGAATGTTATACACCCTAGCCCCAAATTTGTCAAGAGGAAGAGTTTTAAAGATTTTGGTTTTTACCTCATAATTGGTAAGTGCTCTTCCAAACTTCTTCATATTAATGACGATGGACAAAAGGCAATTGGTCATTTCTGTGATGTTTTCATTGTCCTTCATCATGAAGAGTTCTCACTCGGTGACATACATCTCTAAACGGCTTGATTTGACTATGGTTGTGCCTTCATGATAGTTCTCTAGAGTCTTTCATATGGCATGTATAGTTTGACAATGTTGTACTCTCCCAATCTCTTCTTTCGAAAGCAAGCTTAGGAGAATGGTCATTGCTCTCTTGTTCTTGCCATTTGACTTCCGGTGAGATTTAACCCATTCATCCCTTAGGATTAGTTCTTCATTGCCATCCACAACTCTTGTAGGAGGCTTCCATTCCTTGATTACCACATCCCAAAGGTCCACCACATCTGTGTCAAGATAGATCTCCATCCTATACTTCCAATGAGTATAGTCTGTTTCATCAAAATATGGCCTTAACTGTGAGTGGTTTACTTCTTGTGCCATGATCTTGTTTCACCAAATGAAGGTTTGATTTGTGAAAACCTTGCTCTGATACCACTTGTTGTCCCTAGGCACCAAGAAGGGGGGTTGAATTGGTGAATAAAAATTTCAAAAACAAGGATAAAAGGGAGAAGAAAGAGTAAAAGAGAGACAACCAATTTATAGTGGTTTGGGTATAATTGACCCTACGTCCACTCCTCAATTAATCAATTGGATATTTCACTATTCCAATGGTGTTTTCAAGCTCACACCCAACTTATACAACTTGTGTTTTGATGGCTAACACAAAACCTTACAATAATGTGTTTTTAGGCTAACACAAAACCTCACTCAAGTGTTTCACTAGGCTCATACTTAAACCTTTCTTGAAGTGTTTTTATAGGCTAACACAAAACCTTACAACTTGGTGTTTAATGCTCACACCTAACAATTACAATGTCATAAAGAAAATGAGTAGCAAAGATTGGGAGCTTTAATCACTTGTAATAAATTCCTTAGCAAACTTATTCATGGCTATTTGGTGGTGTATTTATAGCTAAACTTCACCAAAGAGACGTTGCAAATCATAGCTATCAAATCTTTGAGACATGCTTGACAGATTTTGCATTAAATGCTTATCAGGATGAAATCGTGGTCGCTACTGCATTTTGCAGTCGCGAAATCCAAATTCTTCAAGGGAAACCCCGTTTGTGTCTAACGGTTAATCCACGTGGCAGCTTCTTATTAGTTCACCAGAAAAATATAGTCATTGTCTTTTACCTACTTTTAGAAGTCGCAGTCGCGAGTTTTCTTGCACAGGCCGCGACAGAAGACGTGAATCCATCTGCCAAAGTGGTCATCTTTCTTCCACAGGATTTGTGATCGCTACCAACAAGAGGCCTCTACAAAATTTGACTTCCAACAGTCTTCTGGGACACTTGTCAAGTTGTGGTTGTGGACTTGCTTCCCTTTTGAGTTAACTTTGAAATTCGCAGTCGCGATTAAGGCGTGACTTTCACCGCGAATTCGTCTGTCACATTTTGGCTTCTTCTTTTCCAAAGGTCACGACCGAGAATGGCTCTGCGATTTCACCTGCTTGAATTTCAGCATGTCTTAACATTAGTCGTGATCGCGAATCCTAGATTGCGATCACGATTTACATGTCACTTTGGAGTTTATCAACTCCTTTCATTTCTTCTTGAGAGATTTATTTATTTCTGCAAAATCAACACTTATTTGAAATACTTTGTCAAGATCAAAAGAGGTTTTAGACTTAGAATTAACCATCCTAGTCCAACAGTATGTACAATCCATGAAGTTTTGATTTAGACTTAGCTTTTTTATATATAACACAATTATCATTAATCTCTTGTACATCCAATCACATATTAGGACAATAAAAGTGTTCATGCAAACTATCTAAAGTCTATCACACACCAAGTGTCCCATCAACTCCTCCTCACATGATTCCCTCATAAGTAATTCTCGCAAAGAACAACTAGGCACACACAATCTATTGTCATTAAACAAAATCCACTGTATCTAAAATACTTTTCATGTGCAACCTTTTCATAAACATGAAAATATTTTCTAAAGTTGTGGTCTTGTTCATATAATTCCTTGATATATCCAAACCTTAATAACTTAGCATCAAGAGTAGAAAGAAACATATACCTTTATGATAAAGCATCAACAACCACATCTTTCTTACCTTGTTTGTACCTTGTGACATAAGGAAAGGATTTTATAAACTTATTACACTTGGCATGTTACTTGTTAAGCTTTCATTGTTCTTTGATGTACTTCAAGCTTTCATGGTTGGTGTGGATCATGAACTCCTTAGGCCATAGATAAGGTTGCCAAGTTTGCAAATCCTTTACCAAGACATATATCTCCTTGTCATAAGTTGGATACTTTAAGGCAGCTCCATTGATTTTTTTCACTAAAATACGTGATTAGCCTTCTTCATGCATCAAAATAGTACTAATCACCAAAACTAAAGTATCACATTCAATTTCAAAGATATTAGAAAAATTAGACAAAAAAAGTAAAGGTGCAAAAATTAACTTATCTTTAAGCAAATTAAAAGCATTCTTTTATACATCCTTCTATTTAAATCTAACACTTTTCTTTATCACTTTAGTTAGTGGTGCAATTATTGTGCTAAAATCATAAACAAATTGTCTATAAAAGCTTGTTAAGCCATGAAAGGATCACATATCTCTAATAGATATTTGTGTAGGCCACTCATTTATTGCTTTGATCTTTTCTTCATCTACTTTGATTCCTTGGGCACAAACCACAAAATTTAAGAAAATAATCTTACTTGTATAAAAAGGATACTTTTAAGGTTGGTAAACAATCTTTCTTTTGGAAAAAATCAAAAACCAACCTAACATACAGGAAATGCTCATCTAAAGTACTATACACAAGAATGTCATCAAAGTAAATAACTATAAAATTTGTAAGAAAAGAACACAAAACATGGTTTATAAGTCTCATGAATGTGCTAGGTGCATTGGTTAACCAAAAAGCATAACTAACCATTAATACAAACCATATTTTATTTTAAAAGTTATTTTTCATTCATCCCTCTCTTTTATTTTCATTTAATGATATCCATTTTTAGAATCAATTTTAAAAACATGCATGCACCATGTAACTCATATGACATGTCATATAACCTAGGAATGGGGTGTTTATACTTTATAGTGATTTTATAGACAATACAACAGTCTACACATATCTTCCAAGTCCCATCCTTTTTAGGAACAAGCAAAACTAGCATAGCACATTGACTCATGCTCTCTTGAATTAGCCTTTTTTTTAAAAGCTCATCCATTTGTCTTTGAATTTGCTTTATCTCTTTAAGATTGCTTCTACATGGTGGCTCATTTAGAATTTGAGAGCTCGAGATAATGTTGATTTGGTGCTTAATTCCTCTTAATGGCGGTGGTCCTTTAAGCACCTCTTCAGGAACAAATCATCAAACTCCTTTAAAAGACAAATAAAAACACTAGGCAAAGAAACAATTAAGTCGTTAGTAGAAAAAACATGTCTTCTTATACATAAACAAAATCATGGGTGTGTGCACTAGATAGGCTTTCCTCACATCAGTCTCTTTTGCATAAAAACTTTTTTTTTTTTACCCTCTCCTTTTACATGCACCTTTCTTTTCTTTTGTGCATCACATTTAATCTCTCCTTTTTCCTTTTTTTTTTCTCGCACCTCTCTATAGTTTTTTTCATAGCTCTCCTTTTATTATGCATTTATTTCTTTTTCTCTTACATATCGTTCTCTCTCTCATTATTTGTGATCTTTAAGTACTTCTTTAAAAGATAAAAGAGAAAGTATAATGTGTTTCCCACACATATCAAACTCATAGTTATTAGTGTATCCATCATGTTTGTCCCTTATATCAAATTGCTAAGGAAGCCCTAAAAGAACATAAATAGCTTACATGGGTATTACATCACACAAAATCTCATCAACATATTTCCCAATAGTAAAAGACAAAGCACACGTTTAGTGACCTTAATCTCTCCATAATCATTTAACCATTGTAAATTATCGGTTTAGGATGTTTAAGAGTAGGAAGTTTAATTTTTCCACTAAATAAGTACTAACGACATTGGTGTAACTACCTTCATTAGTAATTAAACAACATATATTGTCTTGCATCCTTCACTTAACATGAAAGATGTTTTCCCTTTGCTCATCTTCTGCTTTAGTTTAGGCACTCAAAGATTGCCTTACAATTAGAAATGCCTTGCCATTTACCTTTTTAAGGTCATCCTCACCATTACTAGCATCAATTAATGGGTGCATCTCAAGATCATCTTCTTTATCATCCTCATTATAAATCGCATGATTAATAATGATCATGGCCCTCTTATTTGGACAATATTCTGCCATGTGACCTCGTCCTCTATATTAGAAGCATTTAATGTAATTTGTCCTAGCTTTAGGTGGTTCAATTTTCTTGGGCTTCCTTCATTCCTTCCTTTTTAATGAATTCAACTATAGGCTTGGATTTGGGCTTTTCGACTCCTTTACATTTACTACTCCAATTTGTTATTAAAAAACTTGAATTAAGCTTAGAATTCCTCTTGTTTGATTTTTTTTTCCACTTTTGGGTCCATATGGTACATCTCATCGAGCTCCACATAAGGTTGCAATTCAATAATGTTAGCAATATCTTGGTTAATACCACTTAAGAAACATGCCATTATTTGTTCTTGACCCTCTTTGATGTTGGCACATATCAAAGTCATCTTAATCTTGTAGTAATACAACTTCATACATTCAGAATCTTGCATAAGTCTTTAGGGCCAATTATGCAATTCTCTATAGTAATGGTTAGGAACAACCCTCTTACATAGGATACACTTCTTCTTGTCATGTAGAGAGAGGTTCCTCTCCACAATTCCACCTAGTTATCATCAATTCATCCTACTAAACAAGAGCATAATCAATAAACTCAATAACAACAAGTTTTACCTTTTTCTCTTTAGAATAGTTCTGGCATTCAAAGACAAACTCCACCTTCTTTTCCCATGCTAAATATGCTTCGGGATCACTTTTTCCTTGAAAGGTCAAAATTTTCATCTTTATGCTTTGAATGTTGTTATCTTGCCTTATTCGCCTTTGGTTACTTTCATCTATAGACTCATCATCATCATCTTTCCATCTTCATCTTCTAGCATTTCTATGTGTTATTTGATTATTATTGGTGGTGTTATTGGTAGTGGTTGCATGGCTTGTTTCCATCTTATCCATTCTATCTAGTAATTGGCTCACTATATCTTGCATAGATTTTATGAAAACTTCCACTCAGTATATTTTTCTACTTCTTTATGATCTATCATGGTTATAAAACAAGGAAGAATTCTACCAAAACACTCCCTTATGTGTTTACATTCAAAGATGGCACTCACATTCATGTTTCACACAAACTTATTTTTACCCTCCTATGTGCTCACCACCCTTGTCTTTTACCATTCTAATTATTTTCTTTTATTTATTGTAAGAATAGAGTTACTATTATCAAAATAAGGCTTAATTACTACTTAAACATAGCAAAGCAAATTTAAATATGACTTTTAATCTCAAACAGAAAAGGAAATGGAAAAAAGAAAACTAAGATTAGTTGCAAATACATACTTTAAGAAAAAAAAAAAAAAGGAATTGAAACTTGTAAAGAATAAAAATTAAAATGAGTTTAGGCTAAATTACCTTGCAAACAAACATAATTCGTAAGCTTTCGTTTACAAAGACCAATTCACAAATCTCTTTCTACAAATAACCCAATTCGCAATTTGCTCCTTTTTTTCTTTCTTTTGTTTTTCTTTTCTTTTCTTTTACTTTTTTTTTTGTAATAAATGCTAATCAAATAGCCTTAATGTAAAGAACATAAGAAACAAACAATCTTTTGTAAGAACAAGAAAAAAATAAATTAGAGAATGAGAAGAAGAAGAATTCGCACAATAACACAAATAATAAAAAAATAAACAATTGAAAGAAGAACAAAGACTAGAATGAGATAGAAAGCAAATAACAAGAAAAATAAAGGATACATACTTGATTGATGAAGCCAAAGCTCTTATACCACATGATATGAATGTAGGTAACTTGTCCCAAACCCATATGAAACGTTGGAACTAATGCCAAGGATCTATCAACTAATCTAACAAAGAAAACTCTAGTTTCAAACTAAACCACTAGAAACCTATGTCATAAGAATTAAAGGTTGTTTATGCCAAAACTATGATTAACTAAGTCATTTTTAAGTGTTGGTTTAAACTATTGAATATACCAAACATTTACTTGATAAATTTACTAAGTCATTTTAACAACCAAAGAAGAGAATTTTCTCATAAGAATATCATAATTATATTGAGGATAAAAGTGTCCTCTTACATGTTTTTACTACTTATAGGCATTACAAAGCTCCACTAATTATGAACAAAAGATTAATTATAATAAAAGAATCATTAAATAACTAAGAATAATTCCATACACTATTCGACTAACAAGAATAATCCTAATTGATTATCATTTCAATTCAAGAAAAACAGCTAAAAACTTATAATCTATTAGGCTATAGAATTTGGCCAAGGAAGAACAAAATAGGAAGACAAGCCAACAAGTCAAACTTTAAAAATCACTAATATATCTTAGAATTGGACTTTTAAACTTTTGACCTGGTGTCTCTCCCCTATTATTTTCCTTTAGGGTTTATGTTCTTACAACTAAAGATACTTGAAATATTCTTGGAAAACTTCTTAAATCTTCTAGAACCTTCTAGAATATTTTAGAATATTTTTAGTGCAAATTGTTCCATATGATGAGTTGGACTTGTAGATTTCATTTTGAAGATACATATATGAAATTGAAGTGTAAAATAACCATTTTACCCTTATGAAAATTATCATTAAATTTTACAATTGCTTTAGTACTTGTTTTCCTCGATTTCTTTTTGCATGAACATTCCTAAATCTATTTTAAACTTTTTGAGGCATGCCTTAATCATTGGTCATTTGTATTGGATTAGAATTTTTAGCTTGGTGCCTCATTGGTTTCAATCACTGGCACAAACTCACTCGGAGTCTCTGAAATAAGAGCAGGTAAGATTAACTTCAAACAGTTAGTCAACATCTAAGACACTACTTTATATATAACATAATTACAAAATAAAATAGGCCTAAAATCAATAGCCTATTCAAGATATTTCTTGTTGGGGACTAATACAGTGGTTGTATTATTAAGGTTGTCTTGCAATAAACTCAAAATTCCAAGCAAGTTGAAGTAACATCTTCACCCATAATTCCCTATAAACACTGGAAAAAAAAATTAGATCCACCCCATCTGGACCTTGAAATTTGTTTGAATACATATCAAAAATTGCTTTTTTAACATCTTTAACATTAAAACCAAAGGTAATAATATCACATTAAGCCTATGTAAGCTTAAGTGTTAATACACTCTATAATCTTACCCCCATCACTACTTGAAATAAACATATTTTGAAAATAATCAAACATAATATTTCCCAACCTATCATCCAAGAATGTCATTCACCATTACTAAATAAGAAATGAGATTTCATTTCTTCCTACAAGTGGCTAAAACATGGAACAAAGTGAATTACAATTTATGACTAATAGCCAATGTTGCTTTAGCCGTTAATGATAAAAATCCTCCTGTTAGGCCAAAGCCTAATTATATTCATCTTTTACTTCATCAAACTTATGTAAAGAATCTCCATCCCTCTTAGATCAAAGTTGTTTCAATTAGGATTAATAGGATATTAGTCAATCTTTGAAAGCCTTCATAATATTTGCACCCCGTTGCATCAACTCCTTACCATAATTAGAAACCCTTATTACATTGCTAACTTTTAATGAATCTAAAAAATAAAAGAGAGCAGTTAGAAATCAATGCTACTAGATTATGAATCTTAATAAATTTAAAAAGCCTACACTATTTAGATGAAGCAAGAGCCTCGTCTAGTCCTTCCTCCAACCAATCATCAAAACCCTTCCTCCTTTCCCATGTGAAGGGATAGCGTTCCATACCTAGATCTCTCAATCCACTATCATTAATTGCTATCTAAGATCTATTGGAAACCCTATTTTGATGATCAACATGACCACTCTTTTCAAAGGCTTTTAAAAGGTCGTTAAAGTCACTAATGCAACATTAAGGCAGATTTCAAGCTAGTACTAAGTTCTCTTAATAAATTCTAAGAGAAATGACATCTACTTCTATTATAAATACCATGAAAGCCAATAAACCTTAACACCTCTATGTTAGGTAAGTAGCTGAGATGTTAATTTGGTTCTAAAAAAGCTAATTAACTTAGCTATGCCATTATCTTTCTAAAATATTGCAATTCCTCCCCCCATGATCAAGACAATCCACAACAAACATACCTTCAAAGCCTAACAAGCCCTATTCTTATTGACTTTATCTCTATGCAACATTGCTTCAATTAAAAAAAAATAAATTTGGACTTTTAATCAGACTCAATCTATTTGTAGCACAGATAATTTATCAAGGTTGATCCATAAGGAAAATAATTATTGTTATTTAATTAACTTTTGTCAACTTTTATAAGCAAGATAAATTAAATCAATTTAGATTAAATTAAAGCTAAAATAAATTGAGAAAAATCAAATACATGGGAAAACTAGAGCTTGGGGTTTACCTTGCAAGACACTAAAAGAAAATAGGAAAATACTGATGGAATTTACTGAAGAACAATTTTTCATCAAAATTATCGTCAGATCAGCAACATAACTATATAGAAAAATGTCATAAAATATGCAGATGGAAGACTGTTGGCAATCACTGATGGAATAAAATTCCATCGGTAAAAGATAGTGCAAAAAAATTTATACCACAATGTACCAACAGAGGGTAATGAAACGTCGCGCGGGAAGTACCACGCCAATATCTCTATCGGGAATCCATCGGTAATTTTTGCAAAAATTATAGAAATAATATATTGACAGATTATCAATGAAATTATTAATTTGATGTGGTCAATGCCATCGAGAATTTGTCAGTAAACTTTTATTAAAACAACTACCTCTTCTCTTCTTCTTCTTTTCTTCTTCTCCTTTTCCTCTCTGACCACTCAGCTCTCTCTCTCTCTCTCTCTCTCTCTCTTTGTGCCACCACGCCCCTACTATCACCTTGCCTGCAACCACCATTGCTGCCACCACGTAGGAGCTGCTGTCACGAAGAGGAGGCTGCCACGAAGCCGACACTGCCATAAGATCACGTACATGTTTTTTTTTTTAAACTTATTGTTGGTTTTTATATTATATTTGGAGTTTTTATTTGTCTAATTTATAGAAAATAATGTGAAATTTGTTATTTGAGATTGTGAGTTGAAAGTAATGTGGAAATATTGATAATATTTTTTAGTTGAATTTTTTTAATTTTTGGAATTTTTTAGTTGAGTTTGTAAGTTGAAATTATTGTGAAAATATTGACAATATTTTTGAGTTGAATTTGCTGAAATATTAGGGAAAATTTACGTAATTTAATTTTGATACATTCTGTAATTTTGTGGAAATATTATGTAATTTAATTTTTTGTAATATTCAATAATTATGTGAAAATATTCTGTAAATATTTAATTGTGTGGAAATTCTGTAATTTAATTTTGATATATAAATTCAGAAATGTTGGGGTAATTTTTGACAATTTTTTGGTGAGTTTAAGTGTGAAATTTATTGAAAAATTAGCACAAATATATATTGTAAAATTTGAACTTTTGTAATTTATATAAATTATGTAGTATTGAAAATTGTTGTATATTTGAATGAGAAATTAAATTATGTAATTGATATAATTTATTAAGTTTAGATTTTGTTTGTGTGAAATATTGTTGAATTGTTATTTTTGGAAAATATGGAATTTTGGTGAATTAATATTGTTAATTTTTATGAATTTTAGTGTATAAATAATTTTAGTGAATTATTAAATTATAGTGAAATATGAAATTTTTATTAATTTAGTGAATATTTTTTAGTGAATTTTTGTGAATTTTAGGAATGATAGAATTTGAATGAATGAACTTGAATTTGTATTAAAATTGTAATATTTATAATTTTTAATGATTTTAGGTGTATTTTATTGAATGTTAATATATTTTATGATAAATTAAGTGCAAATTTATTAATTTTGTAATATTTTGTGAATTTTGTAATAAATTCATTATTATTTAGAGAAGTTTGTAATGAATTATGTAAATTCAATTTAATGTATAAAGTATTTTTTAAAATTTTTTTTGTCAAGTTTGTAAATTTATTGTACATTTATTGAAATTTTATTCTTTTATTGTAAAGTTACTAATGTTGTAATATTTTCATAATTAATGTAATACAATTAAAGTTACTTGAATGAAGTTTGTTATTTTAGAG
Source organism: Omphalea diandra (assembly GCA_949677035.1). Classification (NCBI taxonomy): domain Eukaryota; kingdom Viridiplantae; phylum Streptophyta; class Magnoliopsida; order Malpighiales; family Euphorbiaceae; genus Omphalea; species Omphalea diandra. The sequence continues at coordinate 1,077 of CATIWR010210540.1, read as the reverse complement.
ACTTTTGTTAATTTTGGAATGAATTTTTAAATTAAATGTTATCTAGAGAATTTACTAAATTTTGTAAATTTAGTAAAGTATGTAAATTTGGAGCAAATTTAGAAAAAAATTAATAAACTTGACAATTTATTGTATACATTTAATAGAAATTTAGTGTAAAATTCTTAAATTAATTAAAATTTAATAAGTTTATTAAATTTAGCAACTTAAGTGAATGTTTAATTTGTTTTCAATGTAATTTAATTAAATAAACTAAATTTAATATCTGAATAAATTTAATAATTTTAGTAATTTAAGTGGGTTTTTAAGTGGTATTTAGTAATTTTAATATAATTTAATCAAATTTTAGAAATTATGAAAATTTTATAAATTGAAGCAATAAATTTAATGTAATTTAATAAAAAAATTTTAAGCTATGAGCAATGAAATTAAATTTTAGAAATTTTAATAAAAGTTAGTAATTTAAGTGAAAGTAATTAAAATTGTAGAAAATTCAATCAAATTTAGGTAAGTTAATTAAATTAGGAAAATTTTAGGAATTTTAAAAATTTGTGTAACATATAATGAAAAGTTGAATCATAATTTAATTAAATTTTAGAAATTTTAAGTATAATAAAATGAAATTTTAGAAATTATAATTAAATGTAGTAAATTAATTTAATTTTTAGTTAAATTTTAGTAATTTAAGTGTCAATTTATTTAATCTGAAAAATTATTGAAATTTGAAATTTTAATAAAATTTAGTAAGTGTACTATAGTTTAATTTTGGAAATTTTTGAAATTATAAGTTTGTTAAAGTTAATAAGTTAAATTTGTGCAGTTAATTTTGAGTTTGTCTTTAATTTGTGAAATTTGTATAGTTTAGATAAATTATATAAATTGTATTTTTTTGATATTTGTCATTTATAATTTTTTGTTTGTATTTTGCGCTTAGATTGGAATTTTTTTTATGGAGTTTGAGATATCTGCGCTTCAAGAGATTAGTATTTAATTTAGAATTTTTTTTTATTTAATGCTCTATATGTTAGAAAATATAGTTTTCATTGAATAATTGGTATGTTAATATATATATATATA
>CATIWR010210506.1:0-50399 GCA_949677035.1 Omphalea diandra | reverse complement strand
TAAGGTTTGGTGTGAGCCTAAAACACTAGGTTGAGTGTGAGCCTTGGAAAACACTTGTAAGGTTTGGTGTGAGCCTAAACACTAAGTTGAGTGTAAGCATGTAAAATACTAAAGATTAAGTAAAATACCCAATTGGTGAATTAGAGAGTGGATGTAAGGTTGGTTAATACCCAAACCACTATAAAACTCTTGTGTTCATTCTTGTCCTACCCTTTCTCTAAATCTTTCATTCTTGTGTGCTTCCTCCAAAATAAAAACTTCAAATTTACCACCAATTCAACCCCCCCCCCCTTTTTGGTGCATTAGGGCCAAGAATTAGCAATCTCACATGAATATATTCATTGCATAAATGATTTGTAATCTCACATGAGCATATGCATTGGATAAATGATCATTTAGATATGTGAATTTGATAAGCACGACGATAACACTTGTATCATTGCATTTAGGACACTTGAACATAGATGTAATGTTTGTATAGTTACATGGCAAAATTATCTTATATTGTGTGCATAGCATCATAAATAATGACATTTTAGCATTTATTTAAAACTATAAGGACTATATAGGGATTGATAGATGGATGAAGGTGATGAAGGACTGAAGATGAGGGACTAAAACAGGAATATTGAACTTCCAACCAATGGTAGTGAGGCACCATGATTTTTGTCTTTTCAGAGTAGGTATACAAATTAAAATTCTCTTCTTTTAGGATCATATTAGAAAGGTAAAAATGTGAGTGGCAACAAAAAAAAGAGAGAGTTAAGGAAGATATGAAGAAAGGAAGAAAAAGAATTAGAGGAAGAAGAGGGAGAAAAAGTATGCTACCTTGGAAGGAACCCTGAGCTTTTCTAGTTTCGACAAAAGGGGTATGTGATTTTATCTTCTTAGCACATTAAATTCCTCCCTCATGGCCTACTAAACATGCATAATTAGTAAGAATTATAGAGTATTTAAGGTAGAGCTCATGTATTAAGTTGAAGCTTAAGAGAAATAAGAGCTGAATGTGTTGGTTTTATTATTAGAGTTGATTTTTTTCACCTATAATTTCATAACCCTAAAAGAGGAATTAGGAAAAGTGTAAGCCATAAAAGCTATAGCTTTATACCGTATCTAAATTCATGTAAAACAATTTTGCTTAATTTGGTGTGTGTGAAGAGTTATGGCTCTGCCATTAGGGCTGGTTTACAACCTACTGAAATCTCCTTAGTCTAGTTGTTTTTGTATATTTTTATGACCTTATGCATTGATTTAGATGAAATAAAAAATGTGAAATTTATAGAATTATATCCCTTCTAAATTCCTGTAAAACAATTTTTCTTAATTTGTTGTGTGGAAAAAAAATATTATTCTTTGATTATGAATGACTTTAAAGTTGATGAAATCTGTTCAATCTCTTGGTTTTATTATTCAATAATTTGATGGCCATATAACTAGAATTTAGTGATGTTCCATACTTGAAAGATATAGATTTATGTATAATATACATTCCCATAAAATATTTTTGGCAAATATACCATGTTGATGAGATATTGCTCCATGATTATGATTCATTCTCAATGTGCTAAAACCTACTCACCTTGGGTTTGGCCATTTATTTTGGTAACCTTATAGACTGAATTAGACAATGTATAAAACATAACAAAAATGTTCTTTTATGTGTTTTGTAACTTTTGGTAAAGCATTTTTGCAACTGTACTTGTACAATTTGAGATGTGCCTAACATTGTACGATATGATTAGATTGAGATCATGTTTAAATAGGGCAAAATTCAAAAATTCAACATATTTTTTATAAGCCTTATAGTGACCTAAATTTTAAATTTATTGTATCATTATGTGTCTAGTTTATGTAGAAAAAAGAATCAAGTTATTTGGACAAGTATATCTAAAGTTATTATTATGAGAGTACAACAAGGTCAAAGCTTAAATACTAGGTCTAATTGCATGAAACATGACCATATTTGCATACCATGCATGCGAACTCATTTTGACATTTTATAATGATATATGCATCAAATTTTAGGATCTCAGCACATTGAGGAAGCCCAAGAGAGAGGTCCACACCTAACATAAAGGTTGGTCACATCAAAGTGAGTAAAAGCTACAATTGGATTCTAATATGTATGTGTGATGATTTTATGATATGGTTGTGTTCCATTACATGTATATGTGATTGAATTGTGACATTTTACATATGAATACAACTCAAATGAGACTTATATTATCTTAATGATTACTTGGTATACCATTATGATTGAACACTTACATATGGAACTAAAAGGATGTTGTGACTAGCTTATCAAACAGTTGGAAAAGAGACTAATATGTCCTATTACGTTATTGACCAAATGAATCACATGTTATGGCTAGCAAAATCAAATGTCACTTAAATCACATGAATTCCCATATGTCGTATTTGCCTTGTAAGGTTATGACAAAATCAATCTATTATGCGTAGTCAATTTTATACTTGTAATGTATCCTGATGATATTTGATTATTGGTTGTGCCATTATTATTTTTTTCATTGATTCATGACTCACCAAATCATAATTATATTTTTCAAATATTGAAGCATAAGGTTTGGACGCTTTGGTGCATAAAGTTTTGCATATAGACACATATAGCTCAAGTCGTCTGCTGAATTACAAATCTTTCTCTCATTGTGTCATGTACATATACTTAAATAGGATTCAATTTGTGCTCACTAACCTTAAACATTAGTTAACATATATGTACATTAAATGCATGTTGGATTATGTATGTATGATGAATTAACCTTTATGCATATGAATTTTTGGACATGAATGCTATGATTAGTAAATGAAAATGTTTGTTACAGTTTTTGGTATCAAAGTAGGGATAAGTTCCATAGGGATATGCATATGAACATGACATGGCTTTTTCACTACTATGCATTATCATATAACATAGTTTTACATGTCTATAGCGCATGAGTAGAAGGTAGTCATGGTAGTACCCATGACTCACTAAGGAGAGAGGAGTCAACCAATTTGCATTCCATAAAAGAATAATTCAAACCCTCAATTGATCAACCTGTTGATAGAGACAGATCTCCTACATATTCTCATGCATAACACATACCTTATGGACAACCACAATATAAAACTGGTAAGTATATAGTGTAGGGTTTAAAAAATGAAAGAGAAGAAAAAGGTATGACAAATTGAGAAAATAAGGTTTAATTGACTTTAATGGTACTACAGATCCAACAATGGCAGATAAATGGTTAAAAAGAACACAAAGAGTTTTGAATTTGATGAAATGCACACTAAAAGAAAAGTTTGATAATGTAGTGTCATTGTTATAGGGGGACACATGTGATTGGATAGAAACATTATAATGAGTGATGTTCAAACTTTAGTGCTTACATGGGATGACTTTCTTTATGAGTTCAATAATAATTACATGCTAGAAGTATATAAAGATGACAAAAAAAGAGAATTTCTTAATTTGAAATAGAGGGAGATGACTGTAGCTAAGTACGAGGCAAAGTTTAATTAATTATCTCATTACGCAACATTTATGGTGGCCACTATCAAAAATAAATATCTAAAGTTTGAAGGTGGATTAACATATGAGATCAGAAGTAAGATCACAACTACAGATCTTGAGAGTTATACCAAGCTAAAAACTATTGTAATCATGGTGGAAAGGTTAGAAAAAAAAAAAAGAAAGAACAATGAGTAATAAGGGATCCTACTGAGTTTATGGGAGATTTTAATAGAAAAAGAAAGGTAAACATGAAGATTATATGCCATCATAATCTAGTGCTAGGGGTGGTTACTCTAGCAATAGAGGTAAGGGTTAGGAGTTTCATCTTATGTAGGTAGAGGTCAAGGTTAAGCTATGCAACAACAACAACCCTTATGTGTACATTATGGGAAGCAACATATGGGTGAATGTAGGAAACTGACTGGTGGGTGTTACTTTTGTGGCTCTTTTGATCATATGCTTAGAAATTGTCCTAAAAGAACTAAAATGTTAGAGGTTGGGTAAAGGTAAAGCTATATCAAAGTCCACAGTTGAAGTTTCAAAAACAAGTGGAGTTAGAGTACCATTTAGCAGGGGTAGAGGTAGAGGTAGAACAACCACAGTTGGCCAAGGTATGAGCCGATCAAAAGGTCAGAGTTCTAGACCCTTGACATAAGCCAGAGTATTTGCCATGACTAGGCAAAAAGCCATCACTACTCTAGAAGTTATCATTGGTAAAATTTTTCTCCATGTTTTTAGAAGTTGATGTATTAATTGATCCTGACTCCACATATTCATTCATTTTATTGAACATGACATCCCCATTGTGTAGTAAGCATCAACCTTTAGGTTTTAACCTATGTGTTAATACTCCTTTGAAAGATATGATGATTATCGATAAGGTATGTTGTGATTGTGTGACTCACATTGATGACATTAAGTTGAATGTTGATATAGTGTTGTTGTCACTTCGTGAATTTGATATGATACTGGGTACAGACTAGTTGTCCAAATCTCATGCAATAGAAAATTGTTTTACTAAGGAAGTTGTTTTAGAATCTCTAAATTAGAAAAGGGTTGTGTTTTTAAAGGGAAAGGCAATTTGCATCTGCATGTTTAGTTTCTGCTATTAAGGCTTTTCACATGATTAAAGGTGGTTATAAGGGTTATTTGGCACATGTGGTAGATAAAAGGTTCAAAAATGAATTACTTGAGAATATTCTAGTGGTAAATGAGTTTCCAGATGTATTCTAGCTAACTTACCCAGTTTGCCACTTGACAGGGAGATAGAATTCACAATTGAGTTAGTCCCAAGAACAACATTGATATACATTCCATCTTATAGAATGGCTCTAGTTGAGTTGAGAAAATTGAAGACCTAGTTATAGGAACTACTTGAAAAAGTATTCATCAGACTTAGTGTGTCACATTGGGGTGCTCTAATGTTATTTGTTAAAAAGAAAGATGACACAATGAGACTTTGTATTAATTATAGGTAGTTGAATCTAATTACTATGAAGAACAAATATCCTTTACCAAGGATAAATGATTTGTTTGACCAGTTACAAAGAGCATGGATGTTTTCTAAAATTGACTTGAAATTAGGATAGTATCATATTAAAATTTCGAACCAAAATGTATCAAAGACTGCTTTTCAAACCAAGTATGTGTCTTATGAATTTTTAATGATGCTAATTGGTTTCATTGATGTGCCAGCTGCATTTATAGCTCTTATGAATAAAGTGTTTTAGCTTTACTTAGACAAATTTGTAATTGTGTTCATTGATGACATACTAATGCATTCAAGGAGCAAAGAAGAGCATGAATAACATTTGAGGAATGTGTTGCAAATTTTGAGAGAAAAACAGTCATTTGTTAAATTAAGTAAGTGCAAGTTTTGGATTGACATGTTGGTATTTTTAGGACATGTAGTTTCTGAAAAGGGCATATAGGTATATCTAAACAAAATTAAATCAATAGTAAAATGGGAAACCCTAAAGAGTGTTGCTGAAGTCTGAAGTTTTTTAGGACTAGTTGGGTATTATCGTTGATTTATTAAAGGCTGTTCACTTATAGCTGCTCCTTTGACTAAATTACTTTAAAAAAATATAGCATTTAAGTGGTCTAAAACATGTTAAAAGAGTTTTGATGAATTAAAAAGTAGAATGACATCAACTCTAGTGTTAGCCATTCCTACAGGTAATGGAGGATTTGTAGTTTATAGTGACGCCTCTTATCAAGGTTTGGGATGTGTTTTAATCAACATGGTAAGGTAATTACATATACATTTAGACAATTAAAGCCTTATGAATTATCTTACCAAGTACATGACCGATAACTTATTATCATTATGTTTGCTTTGAAAATATAGAGACATTACTTGCATGGAGAAACATTTTTGATATTTACAGATCATAAAAGCTTGAAGTATTTATTCAGCCATAAAGAATTAAATATGAGATAGAGGTAATGGATAGAATTGCTAAAAGATTATGACTTCACTATTGAGTATTACCTAAGGAAAGCAAATATGGTGGCAGATGCTTTGAACAAGAAATCAAGGAGCACTGTAGCTCATTTATAAGTATTTCTACTATCTTATTTAGTTTAGTTACAATCTATGAATATAGAACCAAATATGCAAAAGAATGGGGTATTGGTTGCTACTTTTCAAGTAAGGCCAATGTTGTATGATCAAATTAAAGAACCATAGGGCAAAGATCCAAAGTTACAAAAAATTATTAAAATAGTAAAACATGGGAGACACACAAACTTTGATATTTGAAATGATGCCTTGATGTTGGGATCTCCTATTTATGTGCCTAATGTGGATAACTTACAAAGAGAAATTTAGAAGAAGCACATAATGCTTCATATGCCATGTATCCAAGAATGACAAAAAAGTATAATACCATATGATCTTATTTTTGGTGGCCTAAAATAAAGAGAGATATGACAACCTTTGTTTTGAAATGTTTGACTTATCAGCAAATAAACATAGAACATTAAGCACTGGCTGAAAATTGAAGCCATTGATGATTCTGGTATGGAAATGGGAAAGAATATCTATAGACTTTGTATATGGGTTACCGAGAACTTTAAAGAAGAATGATGCTATATGGGTGATCATTAGTAGACTAACTACGTCAGCTCACTTTTTGCTTATTCGATGGGGTAGTTCACTTAAACACTTGGCCAAGAAATATGTGAATGAAATTATCAGATTACATGGTGTCCTAATGTCCATTGTATCAAATAGAGTTCCACAATTTATATCTCAATTTTGGGTCAGTTTACAATGGGCCCTTGGTACCAAATTGAGTTTCAATATTGCTTTTCATCCTTAGACATATGAACAATTAGAAAGGACAATTTAGACACTTAAAGACATGCTTTGAGCTTATGTGATAGAGTTTAAGGGTGCATGGGATGAATACATTGCATTGACTGAATTTACTTATAATAATCATTATCATAGTAGTATACAAATGTCATCATATGAATCTTTATATGGAAGAAAATTTTAAAGTCCTATCTATTGGGATGAATAACAGATGTGTGTTTTAGAATGTCCAGAACAAGTGCAGGACACTGTAAATAAGGTGAAAGTAATTAAGAGCAAACTTAAAGTAGTGTAAGACAATAAAATAGCTATACAAACCAACATAAAAATGAAATGGAATATGAGGTGGGAGAAAAGTGTTCCTTTGAGTTTTGCTATGGAAAAGAGTAATTCAATTTGGCAAAAAAGGGAAACTGAGTCCTTAATACATAAGATCATATGAGATCCTAAAAAGAATTGGTCCATTAGCTTATAGGTTAGCATTGCCACTAGAAATGGCTTTGATTCATGATGTATTTCATATGAGTATGCTTAGAAAGTATAGGTCCGATCCTACACATATACTTAGGGATCCAACTTAAAAATTACAGATAATGTAAGTTATATTAAAGAACTAGTGGAAATCATTATTTATATTTTAAAATACTTATAAAATCGAGAAATCCCTTTAGTTAAAGCTGTTATGGAGAAACCTCTCATAAGAAAAGGCTACATGGAAAACAAAAGAAAACATAAAATGACAAAATCCATATTTATTTACAAGTAATGAATTTTGAGGATAAAATTCTTTATAAGAGGGACAAAAATGTAACATTCCTATCCTCTTTCATTAGCATTCTCTCATGAACATATTCATTGCATAAATGATTTGCAATCCTATATAAACATATGCATTGGATAAATAATCATTTAGATATGTGAATTTGATAAGCACGATGATGACACTTGCACCATTGCATTTGGGACACTTTAACATAAATGTGATGTTTGTATAGTTGTTCAATAAGTTATCATATGTTGTGTGCATATTATAGCAACATAAATAAGAGAATTTTAGAGTTTATTTAAAAGTATAAGGAGAACATAAGGATTAATGGATGGATGGAGGTGTTAGAGTGAAGAAGAGGGACTAAATGTAACATCCCCATCCACATTCATTGGCACTGTCACATGAACATATTCATTGCATAAATGATTTGAAATCCCATATGAACATATGCATTGGATAAATGACCATTTAGATACGTGAATTGGATAAGCACGATGATGACATATGCACCATTACATTTGGAACATTTGAACATATATGTAATGTTTGTATAGTTGCATGAAAAATTGTCTTATGTTTTGTGCATGTTATAGCATCATAAATAATGGTGTTATATAGCTTATTTTAAACTATAAGGAGTATACAGGAATTAGAAGATGGATGGAGGTGCTTAAGGAGTGAAGAAGAGGGACTAAAAGAGGAAAGTGAACTTTCAACTAATAGGAATGCAACACCATGATTTTGTCTTGTTATAATAAGTTTATAAGTGGAATTTTTAACCCTTTAGGATTAGAATATAGAGCTTAGTTATGAGGTACAATAGAAAAAAAGAGAGCTAAGGAAGAATGAAACGAAGGAAAAAAGGAAGAAGAAGGAGAGGGAGAACAATGAGCTCTTTAAGAAGGAATCCTAAAGTTTTATGGTTTTGGGAAAATAGGTAAGCTAATTTATCTTCTTCTTACATGAAATTAACCCCTCATGACATGTGAATCATGCATGGTTAGTGAGAATTATGGAGTATTTGAGGTAGAACTCTTGGATGGAAGTTGAAATTCAAGAGAACAAAAACTGATTGTGTTGATTTTTGTTATTAGAGTATAATTTTTTACCCATGATTTCATAACCCTAGAAGAGGAATTAGAGAAAGTGAAAAATATGAAAGTTGTAGCTTTATACCCCATATAAATGCATATGAAACAGTTTTGCTTGATTCAGCGTGTGTGAGGAGTTATGACTCCTTCATTAGTGTTGGTTCACAACCAATTAAAATCACCTCAGTCTTTTTATTTTCTTATATTTTGATGGCCTTAGGTTCTAATTTAGACAAAGTGTAAAACATGAAAATTGCAGGGTTATATCCCCTCTAAACACCTGTAAATCTGTGTGGATTGATTTGTTATGTGTAAAGAGATATGTCCCATTGATGGTGATAGACCTAGTACCCAGATGAAACCTAACCTATCTTTTAATTCTGTTTTCCAAGAATTTGATAGCAGTAGATTTAGAATTTGGCAATGTGTTAAATTTGAAAGTTTTATATATATGTATGATATACATACTTGTAAAATATTTGTGCTAAATTTTTTATGGCTATTGAGATATTGCCCCTTTCATCATGACTGATTGTCACCATGTTGAAAGTCTGCTCACCTTGAGATTTGTCATTTGTGTTTTGGTGTCTTTGTAAACTGAATTAGATAATGAATAGAACATGAAAAATGTTCCTTTAAGTGTTTTGTAACTTTTGGTAGATCATATTTGCAATTGAATATGTGAAATTTAAGATATACCCAAGAATGTAAGACCTACTCAGACCATGATGACATTGAAATAGGGCAAAATTAAAAAATTCACTGCATTTTCCAGATGTCTTACATTAATCTAAAATTTGAGTGTGTTGTATGATTATGTGTCTAATTTATTTCAAAAATATGATGAAGTCATTTGGATAAGTATACCTAGAGTTATTTCTATGAGAATGTTGCAAGCTCAGGCTGCGATATAAGGAAAATATGCATAAACACTAGGTCCACTTGCATGGATCATGCCATAGTTGCATACCAAGCTTTCATAATCATTTGACATACTTATAACCATGTATATATCAAATTTTAAGATCTAAACACTTTGAGGAAGCCCTAGAGATAGAACCAAACCTACCATAAAGGTTGGTTACATCGAAAAGTGAGTAGAAACCATAATTAGATTCTAATGTGTATGTGTGATAATTTTATGATATGGTTATGTTATATTACATGTATATGTGATTGAATTGTTACATTTTACATGTAAATACAAGTCAAGTGAGAATTATATGCTCTTAATGATTACTTGGTATGCCATTGTTATGAACACTTGCATATGGAACTAAAAGGACATTGTGACCGACTTGTCAAACACTTGTAAATCACGTGGAAGATAGACCAATGTGTCCCATTGGAACACGTTATTGATCAAATGATTCACTTGTTATATACTAGCCAACAAAATCAAATGTCACTTAAATCACATGAATTATCGGGAGTGGTGTTTGCCTTGCAAGGTCATGACAAAAATCAATATGTTGCATTTGTACTTGCATAGTCAATTATTATACTTGTAATGTATCTTGATGATATTTGATTATTGGTTGTGCCATAAGAATTTGATTATTGTTTTTATTCATTAAGTCACGACTCACCAAATCGTAATTATATTTTTCAGATACTAAAGCATAGGGTTTGGATACCTTGGTGTGTAAAGTTTTGCTTAGAGACTCATATACCATAGGTCATCGATTGAATTCCAACTCTCTCTCTCTCTCCTTATGTCATGTACACACATCTAGGTAGGAACCAGTTTATAGTCACTAGCCTTGAACATTAGTTAACATATACGTATATTAAATACATGTTGGGTTGTGTATGTATAATGAATAACACCTTTATGTATATGTATTTTCGGATATGGATGCCATGATTTGTAAATGAAAATGGTTGTTATAGTTTTTAGTATAAGAGCGGGGATAGGTTTCATAGGGATATACTTATGAACATGATATAACATTTGCATTATTATGTATTATCATATGACATAGTCTTATATGTCTATAGGGCATTAGCAGAGGGTAGTCATGGTAGTACCCATGGCTCACCAAGGAGAGAGGAGTCAACTGATTTGCATTATATAAAAGCATCATGCCAACCATTGAAAGATCAACCTGTTGATAGAGTTTGATCTCTTACACATTCTTATGCACAACACATATCTCATGGTCAACCACAACATAGAATTAGTGAACCAACAGTGCAAGGTCCATAAATTCAAAGAGAGAGAAGGTATGACAAATTAAGAAAACAAGGTATTATTGACTTTAGTGGCACCACAGATCCATCAGTGGTGGAGACATGGCTATAAAGAACACAGAGAGTTTTGAATTTGATGAAATGCACGCCAGAAGAAAAAGTTTGATTATGCAGTGTTGCTATTACATGGGGATGCATATGATTGGCTAGAAACCATTCTAGGGAGTGTTGCCTAGCCTCCAGTGCTTGCATAGGATGGTTTTCTTCATGAGTTCAATAACAATTATATGCCAAAAGTATATAAAGATGATAAAAAAAGGGAATTTTTAAACTTAAAGTAGGGGCAGATGACTATAGCTGAGTATGAGGTAAAATTTAATCAATTATCTCATTATGCATCCGTTATGGTGGCCACGAATAATGACAAATGTTGAAAGTTTAAAGAGAGACCGAGATATGAGATCAGAAGTAAGATCATAACTATAGATCTTGAAAGTTATACCAAGTTAAAAGCTGTTGCAATCAGGGTGGAAAGATTAGAAAAAGAAAGAATAGAGCAATGAGTAAAAAGAGGGCCTATTGAGTTTATAGGTGATTTTAACAGAAAGAAAGGAAAACATAGAGATTATATGCCATCATAGTCTAATTCTAGGGGTGGCTACTCGAACTATAAAGGCAGAGGATTAGGAGTTTCATCATATGCAGGTAGAGGTCAAGGCCAAGTTATGTGATAACGACCCTCATGTGTACATTGTGGAAGACAATATATGGTTGAATGTAGAAAGTTAACTGTGGAGTGTTACTTTTGTGGGCCTCTTAATCATATGCTAAGATATTGTCTTAAAAGATCTAGAATGTCAAAAGGAGGCAGAATCAAAGGTAGAGCTCCATCAGAGTCTACAGTTGAAGTTTCAAAGGCAAGTGGTGTTGGAGTATAATTTGGCAGGGGCAGAGGAAGAGGTAGAACAATAATAATTGGCCAAGGTATGAGCAGATCAAAAGGTCAGAGTTCTAGACCATAACACAACCAGAGTATTTGCCATGACTAGGCAAGAAGCTGATGCTGCTCCAGAAGTAATCACTGCTAAACATTTTCTCCATGATTTTAAAGTTGATGCATTAATTGATCCTATCTCCATGCTTTCATTCATTTCATTGAACATGACATCATAATTATGTAGTAAGCATCAACCTCTAGGTTTTAATCTATATGTTAGTACTCCTTTGAGAGATGTGATGATTGTGGATAAGGTATGTTGTGATTCTGTGATTCACATTGATAACGTTGAGTTGAATGTTGATTTAGTGTTATTGCCACTACGTGAATTTGATGTGACACTGGGTATGAACTGGTTGTCCAAATATCATGCAATAGTGAACTGTTTTACTAAGGAAGTTGTTCTGGAATCTCCAAATCATATAAGAGTTGTGTTTCAAGGGGAAAGACAAATTGTACCAGCGTGTCTAGTTTTTGCTATCAAGGCTTTTCACATGATTAAAAGTGGTTTTGAGGCTTATTTGGCACATGTGGTAGACACAAGGTTAACAAATGAATTACCTGAGAATATTTTCGTGGTAAATGAGTTTCCAGATGTGTTCCCAGCTGACTTACCTGGTTTGCCACCTGATAGGGAGATAAAATTCACAATTGAGTTAGTCATTGGAACTACACCAATATCCATTCCACCTTATATGATGGCTCCAACTAAGTTAAGAGAATTAAAGACCCAATTGCAGGAACTACTTGAAAAGGAATTCATCAGACTAAGTGTGTCACCTTAGGGTGCTCCAGTATTATTTGTTAAAAAGAAAGGTAGGACAATGTAGCTGTGTATTAATTATAGGTAGTTAAATCGGGTTACTGTGAAGAACAAATATCTTTTACCAAGAATAGATGATCTGTTTGATCAGTTACAAGAAGTACGAGTGTTTTTTAAAATTGACTTAAAATTAGGGTATTATCAGCTCAAACTTTCCAACCTAGATATACTAAAGACAACTTTTAGAATTAGAAATGGGCATTATGAATTTTTGGTGATGCCATTTGGTTTGAGTAATGCACCATCTATGTTTATGGCTCTTATGAACAAAGTGTTCCAGCCTTATTTGGACAAATTTGTAATTGTGTTCATTAATGACATATTGGTGTATTCAAGGAGTAAAGAGGAGCATGAACAACACTTAAGGATTATGTTGTAAATTTTGAGAGAAAAATAACTATTTGCTAAATTAAGCAAGTGCGAGTTTTAGATTGACCATGTGGTATTTTTAGGACATAAAATTTCTGAAAAGGGCACAGAGGTGGATCCAAATAAAATTAAAGCAATAGTAAAATAGGAAACCCCGAAGAATGTTGCAGAAGTCTAAAGTTTCTTAGGACTAGCTGAGAATTATCATCGATTTGTTGAGGGGTTTTCACTTATAGCTGCTCTTTTGACTAAGTTACTTCGAAAAAATGTGCCATTTCAATGGTCTAAATGTTAGGAGAGTTTTGATAAATTAAATGATAGATTGACATCAAATCCAATGTTAGCCATTCCTACTAGTAATGGAGGATTTGTAGTATACAGTGATGCCTCTCATCAAGGTTTAGGATGTGTTTTAATGCAACATGGTAAGGTAATTGCATATGCATCTAGACCACTAAAACTTTATAAATTATCTTACCCAGTACATGATCTAAAACTTATTGCTATTGTGTTTGCTTTAAAAATATGGAGACATTACTTGTATAGAGAAACTTTTCAGATATTTACAAATCACAAGAGCTTAAAGTATTTGATAAGCCAAAAAGAATAAAACATGAGACAGAGGCACTGGTTAGAACTTCTAAAGAATTATGATTACACCATTGGGTATCTTTAAGGGAAGACAAATGAGTTGCTGATGCTTTGAGCAGGAAATAAAGAAACGGTATAGCTCATTTATAGGTATTTCCATTGTCTTATTTAGTTCAATTACGATCTATGAATATGGAACTCAACATACAAAAGAATGGGGTATTATTGCTCCTTTTCAAGTGAGACCAATGTTGCATGATC
This sequence comes from Omphalea diandra, assembly GCA_949677035.1. Lineage (NCBI taxonomy): Eukaryota > Viridiplantae > Streptophyta > Magnoliopsida > Malpighiales > Euphorbiaceae > Omphalea > Omphalea diandra. The sequence goes on along the minus strand of CATIWR010210506.1, from coordinate 36,466 downwards.
ATATTAAAGAAACATTGGGCAAAGATCCAAAGTTACATAGAATGATTGAAATGGTAAAACATAGGAGACATGGAGATTTTGATATTCAAAATGATGCCTTGATGTTGGGTTCTCGTATTTGCGTGCCTAATGTTGATAACTTGCGAAGAGAAATCCTAAAAGAAGCACATAATGCTCCATATGCCATGCTTGCAGGAATGACAAAGATGTATAATACCATGAGATCTCATTTTTAGTGGCCTAAGATGAAAAATGGTGTAGCAACCTATGTTTCAATATGTTTGACTTGTCAGCAGATCAAAATGGAACATCAAGCACCAGCTAAAAAATTGGAACCATTAACGATTCCAGTATGAAAATGGAAAAGAATAACCATGGAGTTTGCATGTGGGTTACCGAGGATTTTTTGAAGAATGATGTTATATGGGTGATCATTGATAGACTAACTTAGTCGGCTCACTTTTGCCTATTCGATGGGGTAGTTCAGTTAAGCACTTAGCTAAGAAATATATGGATGAAATTGTCAGATTACATGGTGTTCTGGTATCCATCATATCAGATAGAGATACATGATTTACATCTCGATTTTGGGTCAGTTTGCAATAGGCTTTGAGTACCAAGTTAAGTTTTAGTATCATTTTTCTTCCTCAGATAGATGGGCAATCAAAAAGGATAATTCAGACACTTGAAGACATGCTTTGAGCTTGTGTGATAGAGTTCAAAGGTATAGGGATAAATATATTACCTTGATTGAATTTTCTTATAATAATCATTATCACAACAGTATATAAATGACACCACATGAAGCACTATATGGAAGAAAATGCCGAAGTCCTATCTATTGGGATAAAGAAGTGATGCGTGTTTTAGAAGGGCTAGAACTAGTGCAAGACACAATGGACAAGGTGAAGGTAATCAAGAGCAAACTTAAAGTAGCACAAGACAGGCAAAAGAGCTATGTAGACCAACATATAAGAGAAATGGAATATGAGGTGGGAGATAAAGTGTTCCTTCGAGTTTCACCATGGAAAGGAATAATTCGATTTGGCAAGAAAGGGAAACCGAGTCCTTGATACATAAGACCTTATAAGATACTAGAAAGAATCAGTCCATTGGCTTACAGACTAGCACTATCACTTGAGATGCCTCAGATTCATGACATATTCCATGTGAGTATGCTAATAGAGTATCGGTCTGATCCTCCTCATATACTTAGGGATCCAATAATAACAATTGTAGATGACGTAAGTTACATTGAAGAAGCAGTGGAAATCATTAGTGATAAGACAAAATGGTTACAAAATTGAGAAATCCCTTTAATTAAGGTGTTATGGAGAAACCACTCACAAGAAAAGGCTTCATTGGAAACTGAAGAGAACATGAAATGATAATATCCACTTTTATTTGCAGGTATTGAATTTCGAGGATGAAATTCTTTATAAGAGGGGAAAAAATGTAACATCCCAATCCACATTCATTAGCATTATCACATGAACATATTCATTGTATAAATTATTTGAAATCCTACATGAACATATGCATTGGATAAATGATCATTTAGACACGTGAATTGGATAAGTACGATGATGACACATGCACCATTGCATTTGGGACACTTAAACATATATATAATATTTGTATAGTTGCATGAAAAATTGTCTTATGTTGTGTGCAAGTTATAGCATCATAAATAATGGTGTTGTAGAGCTTATTTTAAAGTATAAGGAGTATCTAGGAATTAGGAGATGAATGGAGGTGCTTAAGGAGTGAAAAAGAGGAACCAAAAGAGGAAAGTGAACTTCCAACCAATAGGAATGCAACATCGTGATTTTGTCTTGTTACAATAGTTTTACAAGTGGAATATTTGACCCTTTAGGATCAGAATACAGAGCTTAGATAGAGAGCTAAGGAAGAAAGGAAGGAAGGAAGGAAGGAAGGAAGGAAGAAGAACAAAAAGAAGAAGGAGAGGGAGACGAGTGAGCTGCCTAAGAAGGAATCCTAAAGTTTTCTGGTTCTAGAAAAATAGGTAAGCTAATTTATCTTCTTCTCACATGAAATTAACCCCTCATGACATGTTAATCAAGCATGGTTAGTGAGAATTATGGAGTATTTGAGGTAGAACTCTTGGATGGAAGTTGAAATTCAAAAGAATAAGAGTTGATTATGTTGATTTTTGTTATTAGAGCAGAATTTTGTACCCACAATTTCATAACCCTATAAGAGGTATTAGGGAAAGTGAAAAATATGAAAATTGTATTATGCCCTATATAAATGCATATGAAACAATTTTGCTTGATTTGGTGTGTGTGAGGTGTTATGTCTCCTTCATTAAGGCTAGTTCACAACCAAAATCACCTCAATCTTTCTGTTTTCTTATATTTTGATGGCCTTAGGTTCTAATTTAGACAAAGTGTAAAATATGAAAATTATAGGGTTATATCCTCTATAAACACTTGTAAAGCAGTATGGATTGATTTGTTATGTGGAAAGAGATATGACTCATTGATGGTGACTGACCCTGTACCTGGATGAAACCTTACCTATCTTTTAACTTTGTTTTCTAAGGATTTGATAACCAGAAATTCAGAATTTGGTGGTGTGTTAAACTTAAAAGTTTTATATTTATGTACGATATACATAAGTTTTATATTTATGTACGATATACATACCTGTAAAATATTTTTGCCAAAATTATTGTGGTTGTTGAGATAATGCACCCTTCATCATGAGTGATTGTCACAATGTTGAAAGTCTGCTCACTTTGAGATTGGTCATTTGTTTTTGGTGACTTTATAAACTGAATTAGACTGTGAGTAAAACATGAGAAAATGTTCTTTTTATGTGTTTTGTAACTTTTGGTAGATCATTTTTACAACTAGTTTTGTGCAATTTAAGATATACCCAAGAATGTTAGACTTACTCAGACTAAGATGACATTGAAATAGGGCAAAATTCAAAAATTCACCACATTTTCTATATGGTTTATATTAATCTAAAATTTGAATATGTTGTATGATTATGTGTCTAGTTTATTTGAAAAAAAGAATGAAGCCATTTGGATAAGTATACCTAGAGTTTTTTCTGTGAGAGTGTAGCAAGCTCAGGCTGTGATATAAGGAAAATATGCATAAACACTAGGTCCACTTGCATAGATAATGCCATAGTTGAATACCAAGCATTCATAATCAGTTTGACATACATATAACCATGTATGAATCAAATTTTAGGATCTAAACACTTTAAGGAAGCCTTAGAAAGAGAACCAAACCTACCGTAAAGGTTAATTACATCAAAAGGTGAGTAAGAATCGTAATTAGATTCTAATGTGTATGTGCGATAATTTTATGATATGATTATGTTCATGATTGAATTGTTACATTTTACATGTGAATACAAGTCAAGTGAGAATTATATGCTTTTAATGATTACTTGGTATACCATTGTTATGAACACTTGCGTATGGAACTAAAAGGACGTTGTGACCAGCTTGTCAAACACTAGCAAATCACATGGAAGATGGACCAATATGTCCCATTGGCATATGTTATTGATCAAATGATTCACTTGTTATATGGTGGCCAGCAAAATTGAATGTCACTTGAATCACATGAATTCCTGGGAGTAGTGTTTGCCTTGCAAGGTGACGACAAAAGTCAATCTGTTACACATGCACTTGTATAGTCAATTGTTATACTTGTAATGTATCCTGGTGATATTTGATTATTGGTTATGCCATAAGAATTTGATTATTATTTTTATTCATTGAGTCATGTCTGACCAAATAGTAATTATATTTTTCAGATACTGAAGCATAGGATTTGGATACTTTTATGCATAAAGTTTTTCTTAGAGACTCATGGACCACAGGTTGTCAGCTGAATTTCAAGTCTCTCTCTCCTTGTGTCATGTACACACATCTAGATAAGAATTAGTTTATAGTCACTAGCCTTGAACATTAGTTCACATATATGTACATTAAATACATATTGGATTGTGTATGTATAATGAATAACAACTTTATGCATATGTATTTTCAGACATGGATGCCATGATTTGTAAATGAAAATGGTCGTTACACTAAAAGAGGATTATTGAACTTCCAACCAATGGTAGTGAGACACCATGATTTTTATCTTATTAAGGTAGGTATACAAATTAAAATTCTCTTTCTTTAGGATCAGATTAGAGAGGAAAAAATGTGAGGGGAAGTAAAAGAATGAGAGAGATAAGGATGAAAATAAGGAAGGAAGAAGAAGAAGTAGAGGAAGAAGAGGGAGAAAAAGTAAGCTGCTTGGAAGGAACCTAAAACCTTTATAGTTTTGATAAAAAAGATAAGTGATTTTATTTTTTTCTAACAAGAAATTGCTCCCTCATGACATGCTAAAAATGCATAATTAATAAGAATTATGAAATATTTAAGGTAGAGCTCATGTACGGAAGTTGAAGCTCAAGAGAAACAAGAGCTGATTGTATTGGTTTTGCTATTAGATCATATTTTTTCACCCATAATTTTATAATCTTAGGGAAAATGTGAGTCATGAAAGTTGTAGCTTTGTACCCTATATAAATTCATATGAAATAGTTTTACTTAATTTGGTGTGTGTGAAGAGTTATAGCTCATTTATTAGGGCTAGTTCACAACCTACTGAAATCTCCATAATCTAGGAGTTTTCATATATTTTGATGACCTTATGTGCTAATTTAGACAAAGTGAAAAATATGAAATTTATAGATTTATATCCCCTCTAAATTCTTGTAAATCAATTTTTCTTAATTTGTTGTGTGGAAAGAGATATTACTCTTTGATTGTGATTAACTCTGAACTTGATGAAATCTATTCAATCTCTTAGTTCTGTTATTCAAGAATTTGATGGCCATAGAATGGGAATTTGGTGATGTTCCAAACTTGAAACTTGTATATTTATGTTTAATATACATTCATATAAAATGTTTTTCCCAAACATGGTTGATGAGATATTGCTCCTTCATTAAGACTGATTCTCAATGTGTTGAAACCTGCCCACCCTGAGATTGACCATTTATTTTGGTAAACTTATACATTGAATTAGATAATGTCTAAAACATGAAAAATGTTCTCTTATGTGTTTTATTAACTTTTGTTAAATCATTTTTACAATTTTATTTGTACAATTTGAGATATACCAAAGATTGTAAAATTTGATTAGATTAAGATCACATTGAAAAATGGCAAAATTCGAAAAAATCACCATATTTTATATAGGCCTTATATTGATCTAAATTTTGAATATGTTGTATCATTATGTGTCTAGTTTATGTAATGGATAATTATATGTAGAGTTGTTATTATGAGAGTACAATAAGGTTAGAACTTAAATACTAGATCCATTTGCATAGAAAATGACCATAGTTGCATACCATGCATGCAAACTCATTTTAACATTTTACAATGATATATTTATCAAATGTTTTGATCTTAACACATTGAAGAAGCACAAGGGAGAGGTCCATAAAGGTTGGCAACATCAAAGGTGAGTAAAAGCTATAATTGAATTATAATGTGTATGTGTGATGGTTTTATGACATAGTTGTGTTCCATCACATGAATGTCACTGAATTGTGACATTTTACTTGTGAATACAAGTTAAGTGAGACTTATATGATCTTATTTATTACTTAGTATACCATTGTGAGTGAACATTTACATATGGAAGTAGAAGGATGTTGTGACCAACTTGTCAAATACTTTGAAAATGGATTAATATGTTATATTATGGCATATGTTATTGATCAAATGAATCATATGTTATATGCTGGCAAGAAAAATCAAATGTCACTTGAATCACATGAATTTTTGAGAGCATTATTTATGTTGCAAGATCACGACAAAATCAATTTATTGCATTTGCACTTGCATAGTCAATTCTTATAGTTGTAATGTATCCTAATGATATTTGATTATTCATTGTGCCATAAGAATTTGATTTTTTTTTTATTCATTGAGTTGCAACTCACCAAATCGCAATTATGTTTTTCATATACTGAAGCATAAGGTTTGTGTACTTTAGAGCATAAAGTTTTATGTGTAGACACATGAAGCATAGGTCATCGACTGTATTCCAGCTCTCTCTCTCGTTGCATCATGTGCATATAGCTATATAACAATAAGTTTTTTTTATCACTAGCCTTAAACATTAGTTAACTTATATATACATTAAATATATGTTAGATTGTGTATGTATGATGAATTAAACTTTATGTATATAAATCTTTAGACATAGATGCCATGATTAGTAAATGAAAATGGTTGTTACACTAAACATTCTCCCCATTAACACAACATATACTTTACTAAATCTTAAGAATAACCAAAAAGAGGGGTCTTTGAATGATGAACTCTCTCCTTAAAGTACTCAAAATAGCCACATAAATGAAAAAGAAGGTGGTCACGCTAATGAGCTAGCCATCCCCTCTTTATAGTAAGGACAACACTCACAAGAATAGTAAGGGCAACACAAACATGCATTAAGATCATGGGGTCCATGAGAATTGAAGGTTTCATATCTTAATCATATCTATAATAATAATAACATAAATGCATAAAAAAAAAAAAGAAAATAAAAGAATATAAGAAGATGTATCAAAACCCTTAAATTGCAAGTGTAAAAACCTTTCCCCTTTGATCCATACTTCACCAAATAGGAGAATAAGGGTCATAGGTATAAGACCTAACCCTATTCAATGGTTGAAGCCCATAAAAGATCCCTTTTAAACCCTAAAAACCTGAGAGAATTTGAATAGAAAGGAAGGAGAAAACTGTGTTGTTCCATAATCAATGTGGGTTGTATAGACTAATTGGTGGCCTATATAACCTACTTAGTAGTCTGTGTAGACCATAAAGAGGTTTGTGTAGACTACTATGATTGAGATTTTCCTAAAAAAGAAAAGTAAAAAAGGTGAAGAAGAGGAGAGGAAAATTAAGATTCTAGATGTTTTTTTGGTTATGCCTTACCCTTAGTTTTTATGTATTTATTAGGGTGTATGAGTGATAAATTTGGTAGAGTAATACTAAGGTTTCTAAATGAGGCATATTTATAGAGGGAAAAGGATGTACTAGAGCTAGAATAGATCTAGTTGCACTCCATTCATAACCCACAATAGATAAGAGCTATGAAAGTTCTGAAATTAGGATTTTCAAGTAGTGTATAGGCATGAGGTGTACATTCCGCTATATTGGTTATACAACCAAGGATTTTATAGCATGGAGTTCTAGAATGTTCTGTTGGCTTATTACTTGGTTGTATAACTAAGTAGATTGTTGTATAGCCAAGTAAGATGGTTGTACAACCATTTAAACCATGGTTGGCAGATTTGGGTTTTGAGTTTGGTGAACTTGGGCTTGAAGTGGGGTTTGATCCAAAGCTTTTTAAGGCCTTGATTTCTTTCCCTTTGCAATTCCCCTTTACATCTTGGGGAATAACTTCAATAATTTCCACTATCGAGTTTGCATCCTCAGGCTTATAATCTAATGCTCATAGTTTTGCCCCCTACTTTATGGGGCTTAAAAAAATGATATTTGAAAAATAACTATTTGAATAAGGCTTAATGAAGCATTACAAAAATGTAACTATTAGAAAAAGGATGCAATTCTTTAGTATCTTCTCTAGCAAGTGCTAAATTGTGTTCTGATACCTTTTTAGCCGATACTAAAGTATTCTTATGTGCCATATAGTAACTCTTAAATAGGTACTATGTTCTAATAGCTTTCTAACAAGTACTAGGGGTCTTAGCAGCTCTCTAGGAAGTACTAAGTTAGTTTTCGCAGTTTTCTAGTAGGTACCAATGTATTCTCATATGTCTACAACAAATCTTAAGCAAGTACTAGGCATCTTAGTAGCTTTCTCGCAAGTATTAAGGTTTTAGCAGCTCTTTAATAGGTACTTAGTTGGTTATAATAACTTTATAATAGGTACCAATGATGGTTATTTATTTGTAATTTCATTATTGTACCTACTAATATTCTTAAATCTATTTAAAATGTCTCAACCTTTCTAGTAGGTAGCCCTGACTCAAGGATCCCCATAGTGGTTGTTGTGTGTTATATTTGTGGTTCTAGCATATTAATGTATCATTGTAGTCTGCTTTGCCTTTTAAGGATAAGTTCCTATCATTATAGCCTTTATGGCTATTTCATGGTGCACTTATGTTGGGGTAATGGATCCAAGTTTTATATTGTCAAGTACTTTTATGGAGTATGCCTCTTTAATTGAAAAAGTTCTTAGAATGTGAGTTATGTTCTTAAAAATCCCTTTAGTATCCTTAGGATGGCTAGTTTCAACATTTTAGGGTAATTTAATAATTTTGTAGGTGATCAAGGGTTATTATTGTTTCTTAGAGCTTTGGGAAGTTTGATCATTTCCATTTTGGAGGCTTTCTTTCCTCTCCTTTTTTTTTTTCTTCTATTAACTTTTAGTGGTCTTTACAAACAACTTAACGAGATTCATCTATAACATGGTGACTGTATGTACAAACAACCTTTCTTATATAAGGGGAACAACTGTCCTTAAGGCTTATTTATGCACTTCTCATTTTCTCTCTTCCTTTCTTTCTCTAAACTTTCTCTGGACTTTGACGTCTTTTAAGTTTCCATTGCTTTCAAATTTTTTGCTACGATTATGCTCTTATTGTCCTCGACTTCTCTAAGGGTGATGTAGCTATCTAGGACATGCTTGAATATATGAAGATTGGATGGGGCTTTATTAAAGTGTGCCCTTTGACACATGTGCCACCGAAGATCATTCCAAAGAGTTTTGAGGCATGTTGGAAGCCTCTTATGATGTACAATTTGTACTACCACTTGGTTGGGGTAGCTTCAAATGTGGTAGGTAATTTTTGTTGTTTCTTCTCATTTTCTTTTTCCTTTCAATACTTTATGTTGGCCTAGGGCACCAAGAAGGGGGGGTTGAATTGGTGCTTAATTTAAAATAAAAAAAAGGGTTAATATGTTTGAGAAAATGAGTAGGAGAAGAAAGAAATTGACACAAGTGTTTATAGTGGTTCGGGTGTTAACTAGCCCTACGTCCATTCCCCAATTCTTTACAATTGGGTGTTTCACTCTACTCAATAGGTGTTTCCAAGCTAACACCAAACTTTTACACCTTGTGTTTTCTAGGCTCACATAAAAACCTCTTACAAGTGTTTTCAAGGCTCACACTAAAACCTCTCACAAGTGTTTTCAAGGCTCACACTAAAACCTCTCACAAGTGTTTTCAAGGCTCACACTAAAACCTCTCACAAGTGTTTTCAAGGCTCATACTAAAACCTCTTACAATAGTGTTTATTGCTCACATCAAACAATCACTAAAGCATAAATAAGAATTGAAAGAATAAGTAGCAAATTAGTAAGAGTATGGTTACAAATTAATGAATTCTCTTTTATTTATATCTGTTTGGTGGAGTATTTATAGCTCATATCCACCAAAAAGAAGTTGGACTAAAACTATCAACAAATCTCCAAGATGTGCTAGGCAGATTCAACATTAAATGCTTATCAGGCAGCAGTTGCGGTCGCTACTACCTTTTCACAATTGCAAATTTTCAATTTCCATAGTGGAGCAAAAAATTTAGGCGAAAAACCCTATTTGTGTCTAATGAATAGTACATGTGTTAGCTTTCCATTTGTCATCTAGGAAAATATAGCCATTGTGTTCTAACCAATCTCAAAAGTTGCGATCGCGAGACAATAATGCCTTGGGTGCTATTGAGACCCCGAATTCCTCTATTTAAAGAGGAAAGTTTAACTCCTTGAGTCGCGGTCATTGGTGAATTTTTGCCTCACGATTTTTGATCTTTGAACAGACACCTGGAACACTTGGCAAGTTGTGGTTATGGCTTTGGTTCACTTATTTGTCACTATGAAAGTTGCGATTGTGACTCAAACGTGACACTCACCATGAATTCCTCTGTGACTAAGGCTTGACAATCTTTGCCTGGTTCGCAGTAGCGAGATAGCCCACAATTTCTTCTATACTTCACCCTTTCTTGTGATTGATTCACAGTCACGATTTACTACATACACATTGTAAATTAGAGTGATCTTTGTAAGATTGGAGATTTTAAACTCTATCCAACTTTCAAGGAAAAAATCTAACTTATATTTTACAAAACAACACTTAATGAAAGTATTAGAATTAATCAATCTCTATTGTCAAGATCAAAAGAGGTTCATGACTTAGGTTAAATCAACATAGTCCAACACTTTAAATTTTAGGCATTGCCCCTAAATTATTTTATACACGCGAACACTAGGTTAGATTTAAAAATATTTAAAACTAGTCATAAGATTCTTACCTTTTAACTTATGAGGATTTTAGTCATTTTGATTTGCATGCTTGTGTTGACTCTTAGAAATCTATGCAAAAAATTATTGAAATTACTTTATAGGATAAATCGTAAGAAATTGAAACACATACTTGTGACCTAGAATAATTTGTTTATTATTTTAATTTATTATTCTACGAGTCTTTCATTGATTTAGAATTGGATTGTGATGGCTTTTTGAATTTGGTATGCATAATAATTGAATCAGGTTTGAAGCTTTGTGAAATTTTTTGGGGAGAATTAATTATCATAACTTTTCATGGAATTTCCCAAATTATTTTCCACGTTCTAATTTCATCGGTCTCCATAAAATACATGCACACAAAAAAGCTTGATACCTTATTATCATTCATTAATTGCACATTTTCATGCCTAGGGTTATTTATTAGATTTTTATTATTTTGTACTGGTTGACTTCAACAATATGAATTTATATGTCTATTCTTGACTTTTCTCATCGTCTTGATCTTCCTCTCGCTTGTCTTGCTTTCTTTCTTATTATATAAAAGAATATTTGTTTTCCATTTCTTACAGGGTCACATCTCCTTCAACAAGGGAGGCGAGGCAGTCAACCCAATCGAAGCTTTGTTCAGGACGTTCCATCCTCGTGTCATTACTCACTTGGAGGAGATTAGTTTTATATATATATTTTTAAGATGTTGCTAGATAAAGCCTTGTAGTGTGATTGTGATTTAACCACGACATAAGTGTTAGTCGAGTGGTATATGGATACCATTTATACATTCCACCTACAATAGATAGGGAAGGTGATGATACCACTAGAGACTTTACATATTTAACCAAGATTAGCTTCTCTGTGATTCCTCTTTCCCACTAATGTTGGTGTGCACTACCTAATGTTGTAGTGAGATTATGTTTGCCAACTTTTTCACTGCATTCCCTGAACAAAGGGCAGCCACATAATTGAGTAGTCTAACTTGAAGACATTCATTCCTGTTGCTATAAATGACAACCTACACAAGGTGGTAGATTAAGCAACTCATTATTTATTGCTCTACAACTCATAGGGATGCTGTTTGCAAACCCCTGAGATGTGGTGAAGATCTGTTTACTACACACAATTGATGACATTAGGCTCATGTGCCTCTTTGACTAGGGGTTTGCTGTGCTAGCATACCTGTACTACTTCCTAGATCAGTACAGTAAGGGCTATTATATATAGAGGGTGTCTGATGCATGCTCATCATATGTAATTCTTTAAATTTCCTTATTTTATTTATCTTACTTACTGTTTTTGTCATTTGGTGAATTATTGTTGCTTTTTTTATTAGGCCTAGGTCGTGAAGCTGAGGATGTTACAGGGTAGCAATCCTCTACTATATACAGAGAACTAGTATCTTATGTTCACAAGGTGAAGCGCTCCTATTATTGAAATTCATTATTTAAGGTCAAGCGTAAATGCTTGAACTCCATCACCTTAACCATGTATTTTTTTTTTGTGAAAAGAAATAGTTATTAGTTCCTTATATTACTTATTCATCTTGATCATATACTTACAGTGGTGAATCATGGTTTTTTATTCTTCTTTTTTTGCAACTACGTCTAAACTAGAGTGGGCCTACCCACACTTGGCAGCTCGAGGTGGTTGAGGCTGAAGGTCACTTATTCGGGTGACATTTGCTAATGGGTACCTCTCTGCAAGAGTGTATCTTGGGGAATGGGTTCTCCTATGGTGTTAGGGATTAGACATTCAACCTATGCCTCAACATCTTCCCCCAAACATGTTTTAGGCTGTAAACTGAAAGGGTGGGGAGTTCCAGCATGCTCTGAGGTTTATATCCAATGATTGGATGGCCCCAGGCAACATCTTTTATAGGGCCTAGATGGCTGGGGTACTTTTTAAGATAATCTCATGGCTATAAAGATTCTCTATGCTTTTTTAAGGTATAAGGTACATAAGGGAACGATTCTATATCAAGGGGCCTTAGGGATTAGGGCATATTCTTAGTGGAGGCCTTCAGAGCCTATACCTATTATGTAGGGCCACAAAAGGGCCCATGGTTTCAGAGTATAAGGGCTAAGGCTAGTGCTAGTGGTGGAGAGCTCGACCCTATCTTTGAAAACCTAGTAGAGATATGTGTGGCATCTCTAACTAGGTTGATGATGGCCTTAAAGATTATTAGGTCCTCTAGCTGTTTTGAGCATGTCGACACTATCGATGTAAATATCTTTCGCTAGTAATTTTTGTTTTATTCCACTGGTTTACTTGATCATGTATTACTTAAAGTAACATCCTTTCTATAGATTTCGCATGCCTAAGCTATGGTGATGGTGGACTTAATTATTGTACTGAAGAGGACTATGACCAAGCAGACTTGGGAGGCCGAGGTTAGTTAATAAACAAAGATGTTAATTATGTATGCATGTTTATTGTGGTGTTTGTGTGTGTTTTATATCATATCCATCTTAACCCTTTTGTTTCTTATAGGAGATGGTCTAAAGTCTGACTTGAGTGTAACGAGATACTAAGTAACGTATAGCAGCAGCTAAGGTTGAGATGGTACTGTTAGTGCCTGAGAATTCTAATGAGTATAGAGCCTTAAAGGAGGGGAATGAGACTACTTTTTGGAATGAGGAGGACTGAGCCATGTGGTTATGCTTTGGTTTTTAGGATTTATTTTCTTTTTTATACATTTCTAAACAATGATGGCATTTTTGGTGCTGTAGGATGAATATTTAGGCCATTTTATAAATGCCATCTCCTTTTTGGATGCTTATTGGAACACTTTGAATTTTCTTTTTAAGATACACTTGAGGCAACTGTTGCCTCTTTTTTTAGCCTGAATTTGAATTTTCCTTAATATAAATGCATAAGTTTGATTTTAGCCCTCAAACAGTTCACCGAATGTGTGGTTGTGTTGTTCAACTTATTATACATATATATGCTATTTAGGACAAGTACAAAACAAGCTAGAAGTCTTAAGTGCAAAAGAGGCTTTATCCAAAAATCTATAGGAAACATGGTCATTTCAGACCATCAAATTGTCTATATAAACTACTTATTATTTGTATAGATACCATGGACAGTCTGTACCATATGCTATAGTATATAGCCATCATATACTATGCACCCTCTATCTCGTCTATAAACATGTCGTTCTCAATTTTCATGCCAATATCTGTAATTTTCACCTTTTCCATCATGGTTAAAGTTTTTTTTTTTTTACATCTTTTCCACCCTAGAGTTAGTCTAATCTATCTTGGGTGGGTCTTCAATCCCTTTAATACCTTTTCATAGTCTGACTCAACCTTGATTTTTTTTTTCAAGCTATCTGTTATTTATGGGACCCTCCCCATTCACTCTTTCCATTTTATAGACATTGAGAGTTGCCCTTGCTAGAAGAATTCAGTGCCATTCTCGATTGTCAAATCATGGATGCTAGCCATATTACCTTGCCATGCCTGAATTATCCACATGTTTAGAAGATGAAGCTACTCAATCTGCGATATGACGAGGCACCCATGTACACCTTGGGTGAGGAAAAGATCCTCATGAGTCTTTTTATTGCTCTTCATTCTTCCAACGACAATGCTTATGTGGCATAGGCCTATATCATAATAGTTATTTTAAAGGATGAGTCTCTATTATAGAGGAATGATGGAGAGATAAACTTGTAAATTTTGCCTCTTATTGAAGGAATTGAGCTCAATAAGATACTAGTCCTTACAATCCTTGAGGAAACTATTATAGGTTTCCATAGGGTATCACTTGGCATCAATAACTCTTTTTTCTAGAAGCCCATTATTACTTTAGGTATAATTCCTTCTTGAAGCTTTTTCTCATTCCATTTAATTTTTATTTCTATTTTTTATTGTCTTAACCTTTGCTTGGATGGCTCTGTTGAGTTTTCAATCTAGCGAGTTGCTCACTTTTACTTAGGCCGCCCTTTCAAGTTTTCAACCTAGTGTGCCCTTTTATTTTTTTCTCTTTTCTTTTTTATACATATTTTATTTTTATTTTTTTAGATATGGCTACGAGAAATTAGGCTTGCTAGCTGCTCCGACCATAGATATAAGGTGTTATTTCCCATAGTCTGATTCCAACCATCACCTGTCAAGCCTTGCTACCATAAGAGCAGAATGGGTTGAGTTGCTATCTCATATCAAGGATTATGATATCCATTAGACTTGTCCCTAATGGAGATTGATAGGGATTACCTTAAGGACTTGTAAAGATTGCGTGATCATACCCATTTTGACATCAACCACCTTTTATGATCAATCTAGGTCCACTGCCAGTTTATATTTACACAAGATGTAGTGGGGTTTTTCCATCCCTCACTGAGGGACATTTGACCCACTGCTTTCTTGACAAAGTTGAGATTACCTGGGCCATGCACTATATCTACCACAATTTTCTGGTCAAAGCTTATACTTCAGGTGATACCGATTTTAAGGCTCGATTACATGACAGTCAGTGGCATATAATAAGACCCATCAAATATTCACAACATCAAATGAGCACATGGAATAGAACTTCTTATATTTCATTTTAGTTTAAAAGGAATGTTTGACAAAAAAACTGCTTTAATTATGCAAATGTATTTTCTTCTGATATTATGCTTAACCCAAATCATTACATTTTGCATATTACATATTAATTAAATGCACAACTACTACTTTTATTAATGGAAAAATAAACCATTAGAGTGTCTTGCTTAATGCCTCTGTCTTATTGGTCCCTTATCTTTTGTCCATGCTTCCTTTGTTGTCGCCCATGCTTTGTCATTTCCTGATGGCCATCCCTAATGGTCAATTACACTTTTTGACTTTTGCTTTACATATATCATTTGTTATTATATATATTTTTGATGTCCTAATTTTTACCTAAGCTGCCATTTTAGGTTTTCAACTTAGCGAATTTTCTTTTTCTTATTTCTTGTTATTTTTATGCCTTAATTTTTGCTTAAGTCGCTCTTTAGAGTTTTGAAATTAACGGCCTTTTTTTAAACTTTATTATGTCCTAACACAAAATACTTTTTTAATCTATTCATGTTCACCAGCTTGAAAAATTCTTTCCCATCTATATCAAACAACATCACACCACTTAAACAAAATCTGTTTGATGACATAGGGACCTTCCTAATTTGGTCTAAATTTTCTTCGGGGATCTTTGCTATCAAATTGATTTTAACACCAAATTGCCAAACCTTATCATACTTGCCTTAACTCTTTTGTTAAAAGTACATGCCATTTTAGCTTGGTATAACTAGATGTGATAGAGAGCCTTTAATCTTTTCTCATCTAGCAGGGCTAACTATTCAAACGTGACTCTAAATTTTTAAAATTTCTACCAATTTAACCCCCTTTCTTAGTGTTTAAGGGCTAATAAGTGGTATGAGTCAAGTCTCAATCAAATCCTTAATCGCGTAAATGGCACAAGAACTAATCCACACTTATCTAAAGCCCTACTTTGATGAAACTAACTATAATAAGTGGAAGTATAGAGTGGAAATCTATTTAGATAGTGATGTAGTAGATCTTTTGGATATAGTAGTGAAAGAATGGAAACCTCCTATAAAAGTGGTTGATGGTAGTGAAGAATTAATCCCAAAGGAATAATGGATGGAAGCTCATAGAAAATCAAATGGGAAAAATAAGAGGGTAATGACTATTCTTCTAAGCTCCTTATTTATAAAGGAGATTGGAAGAGTACAACACTGCTTTACTGCCTATAAGATATGGAAGGCATTGGAAAACTATCATGGAAGCACTACATTGGTGAAGTCATGCAGGTAAAAAATGTATGTGATGGAGTAGGAGCTCTTTTTGATGAAGGATAATGAAAGCATCACAGGCATATCCAATAGAATCCTCTCCATAATCACCAACATGAAGAAATTTACCAAAATTTTTAACAATAAAAAGGTAAACATTGAAATTCTCAAATCTTTACCTTTTTAAAAATTTAGGGCCAAAGTTTACAGTATTCAAGAATCCAATCCAGAAATTGGGAAGTTGCAAATTGATGTCCTCATTAGCAAGCTTTTCACTGATGAGCTACCCTTGATGAAGGATGAGGAAATAAAGAAATTGAAGGGATAGGGAGACAAAAATGATAAGACTAAAAAAAAGACCCTTACTCTTAAGTCCTCTACCAAAGATAAGGAGGTTGAAGCTGTCATAAGTAAGAATGATGAAAGTGAAAATGAGGAAGAATAGTTAGCCATGCTTTAAACAAGGACCAAAGAGCTTATAAGGAGAAGAAAGGATAGAAGGAACTTCAAAAAGGCATCTCCTAAATTCACAGAAAAGAAAAATGAAGTGACCTATTGTGAGTGTGGAAAGTAAGGTTGAATCAAATATAATTGTCCTAAGCTCAAGAAGAAGAAGAAAGGGGACAAGGATAAAAAAAAAAGAGCTTCAAAGCCATATAGTATGATAGGTCTAGTAAGGAAGATGAAGATGAAGAAGTGACCAACCTCTGCTTCATGGCTCAAGAGGACTCCTCAAATGAGGTAAATACTTCTCCACACTCTTGTGATGATTATGGTACATTTGATGATATGGATGATGAGCTTCTTAAAGCTCTTACTTTATTATGTGATAAATATAAATCACAAATGAAAACTTGCAAATAAAAGTGATCAAAACTATAGGATGAATTTAAATCCTTAAATGATATTGTAAGTGAGTTGAGGACTTCTAATAAAGAATCAAAAAGTCTTTAGAGAGTCTTTCTAAGTCTTCATCCACTCTTAACTCTTTGAGAAAGGAAAATGATTCTTTAAATGATGAAGTTATTGAACTTAAAAACTCAATCTCTAAATTCCACAAAGGAAAGGAAGCTTTGGATAAATTTATTATATCTCAAAGACCTCCTTTAGTAAGGCATGGTCTAGGCTTTAATTGAGACTCTACATCTACTCTTACCACATTCATTAGAGCATCAACACCTCAAACTTCAAGTATTGAGGTCATTAGAAAGAGAGGTACTCCTAGCACTAAGTCACCTATATCTAAGAGCAAAGGAAAGGCCCCCCAAAGCTCAAAGAGAAAATTATGCTCACATTTATAATAATAAGCATGATCAACCACACACACACACACACAAAATTCTCTTATACTTCTCATTAATCATGTACTTGCATATACTCTCACCACTAAAGTATGAGAAGGCCTCCTACTCATATCAAAGTTGTCAATAGAAGAAAGACTCATAAGTCTAAACTTTAATGTCATTATTGCATGATGTATGGTCATATAAACATATTATGCTTTATTAGAAAGGCACACCTCAAATTAGAGGGCCCTTCTAGGCCTAATCCCCTAAGGACCCAAGTATGCTTGGGTTCCTAAACAAAGGTGATTTTTTTTTTGTTTTGTAGGAAACTTAAAAGTCACTAATGAAGATAATGATTGGCATGTGGATAGTGGGTGCTCAAAGCATATGACAGAAAATAAGAAGTTATTTATAGCCATTAAAGAAAAGGATGGCATTGATGTCACTTTCAAAAATAATGTGAAAGGTAAGGTAATTGGCATTGGAATATTAGGCAAGAAAGGTTGCTTCCTTATAGATAATGTCCTTTTAGTTGAAGGTTTGCAACATAATTTTTTAAATGTAAGTTAATTATGTGACAAAGATAATAAATTCACCTTTGACCTTAGAGAATGTCAGGTTACCACCTTGGTTGATAAGAAGGTAGTCTTTATGGATGAAAGGAGAGACAATGCCTACTTAATTGACTTAAACAATTCGGCTAGCCAATAATTTAAGTGTCTTTTCTCTATTAGTAATGAAGCTTGGCTTTGGTATAAAAGACTTGGTCATGCTAGTATGGAGCTTCTACAAAGTCTATTAAAAGGACAGCTAGTAATGGGTATTCCCAAGGTTAAGTTCATGAAGGACAAGATATGTGGACCTTGCTAAATGGGGAAGCAACACCAAACTTCTTTCAAAGAAAAATATGTTGTAAGTACTTTTAGTCCTCTTCAACTTATCCATATGGACTTAATTGGACCCACTAGGAATGCTAGTTTAGGTGGAAAACATTATGCATTTGTTCTAATTGATGACTACTCTAGGTTCACTTAGGTATCCTTTCTGCTCATAAGAATGACACTTTTGATGCTTTCAAAAGTTTTGCCAAAAGAGTTCAAAATGAAAAAAGGTTACTTCATTTCTTTTATTAGGAGTTAACATGGAAAAAAATTTTAAAATGAGTCTTTTGAAAATTATTATTTAGAGAATATTCTCACAACTTTTCTATCCTTAAAACTCTATAGTAAAATGGTGTTGTAGAAAGGAAAAATAGGACATTGGTAGAGATGGCTAGAACCATGTTCAATGAGTATTCTTTACCTAATTATTTTTGGGCTGAAGCCATCAATAACTCTTGTTATATTACAAATCATGTTTTTAGAAGACCCATTCTAAACAAAACTTCTTATGAGTTTTGGAATGATAGAAAACCTAAGCTTTCATACATTAGAGTTTTTAGGTGTAAATGCTACATTCTTAATACTAAGGACAACCTTGGAAATTTTGCTTCAAAAACCAATGGAGGCATCTTTCATGGCTAATCCACCTCTAGCAAAGCCTATAGGGTATTTAATAAAAGTACAATAGTTATAAAGAGTATATGAATATTGTATTTTATGAATTCAGTAAACTTGATCTTAGGAAAGGTTCTTTTATTGATAATTTAGTACGTGAATTTGAAAATTTGGAGTTTGATTCAACTCCAAAGAAAATTGTGATTGATATTGAAGATAACAAGCCATCATAAGAAGTTGGGGAATCTTAACCATAACAAGAAGAAAAACAAGCTCAAAGACAACCAAAGGACTGAAGATTCTCCAAGTATCACCCAAAGGATCTAATCATTGGTGAGACATCCAAGGGAGTAAGCAATAGATCCCAATCACATGCAATAGATCCCAATCACATGCATTAGATAATAATCTTGCATTTGTTTCTCAATTTGAGCTAAAATCCTTTAATCAGGCATTTGATGATGAGAGTTGGGTGATTGCTATGCAAGAAGAACTCATCTAATTTAGGAGAAATAAAGTATGAGAATTTGTTCCTAGGCCTAAGGAACACCTAACTGTAGGATGTAAATGGGTGTTTAGGAATAAGTTAGACGAGCAAGGTTCCATCACCAAAAAAAAAAAAAAAAAGTCAATTACAAAGGGTTATAAACAAAAGGAAGGCATTGATTTTAATGAAACTTTTGTGTTTACAATAAGAATATAAACCATTAGGATTCTTTTAGCATATTTATATGATATAAATTTAAACTTTTTAAAATGGATGTGAAGAGTGCGTTTTTGAAGGGTTCATCAAAGAGGAAGTGTATGTAAAACAACCTCTAGGTTTTGAGACTCATGCTTTTCCAAATCAAGTTTTCAAATCAATTAAAACCTTATATGGTTCAAAACAAGATCCAAGAGCTTAGTACGAAAGTTTCTTTTACAAAATGATTTTGAAAAAGGAAAGGTTGATACTACTTTATTTGTAAAAAGGCATAATAAAGATACATTCTTTATACAAATATATGTTGATGACATTATATTTGATACTACTAATGAATCTCTTTGTAAAGATTTTGCTAAGTGGATGACTAGGGAATTTGAGATGAGCATGATGGGTAAGCTCAAGTTCTTCCTTGGTCTTCAAATGAAGCAAACCAAATAGGGTATCTTCATCAACCAAGCCAAGTACATAAAGGATCTACTAAAAAGGTTTGGCATGGATGGATGCAAAGTAGCAAAATCTCCAATGAGTGCAACTATCAAAGTAAACAAAGATGAACCGAGTTAGCCAATTGATGAAAAGAAACATAGAGGTATGATTGGCTCTCCCCTCTATCTTACCGCATCTAGACTTGATATCATGTTTAGTGTTTGTTTATGTGCTAGGTTTCAATCTTGTCATAAGGAATCTCATTTGAAGGCTATGAAAAGAATTTTTAAGTGTTTACAAGTAACGTTGCATTTAAGACTATGGTATCCTAGGAATTCATCTTTAAGTCTTCTTAGATACTCAAAAGAGAATTATAATAGTATTTTGTTGGATATAAGGAGTACTTTCAGAACTTGCCAATTTATAGGAGAATGTTTAATTTATTGGTTTAGTAAGAGTAAGTTTTGGTTGCCTTATCCATTATCGAACGAAATATATGGTGACGAATTGTTATTGCACCTAAGTTCATTGGATGAAATAACAATTTAAGGATTATGACAAAGTTATTGATCACATTTCCATAAAATGTCATAACATAAATGCAATAAATCTTCCAAAGAACCTCATCCAACATTTAAGAAACAAGCATATAGACATTAGATATCATTTTCTTAGAGATAATGTCCAAAATGGTAATGTGGTGTTAGAGTTTATTGACACCAACCACCAACTTACGGGGCATTTTCACTAACTCCCTTAATGAAGAAAGGATGAACTTTATCAGGAAGGAACTAAAGATAGTAGGTGGAAGTTCCCTAGGGTGAAAATTGATCTCACTTTATGTATTTCATTCCTTTTTCATTAATATTGATTCATTAACTGATATGATTAGTAATTGTTTGATAAATTTCTATGTTGAATGGCATGGATATGTTAATTCACAACACAATTATGCTATTTAATGCCAAATTGCTTGAATTAATGATCATAACATTAATTTGATCACATCTAGTATGGACAAATTATTATTTCTTATTCATTTTTGGAGTGCCTTGTAATTCATGACCAATATTATCTATTTGTGGTCACTGTTTATAGGTACATTTCAAATTCCTTCACTTCTATCAATTCACTGCCGCAATTTTAGATCGCCATTTTAAAAATTTTCAAATTTCAAAATTTTGACTATTGACTTCGTTGATTTCTAATGAAATTTTATCCATTACTCATAAATTTCATAATTAGCGATTGCAATAAGGCAGTAGCGACCATGAATTTAGGTAACTACTTGGCATTGACTAATTTTTCATTCAAACAATGACTACTCCTCATTTAATGCATTTGTTACCATTTTTTTTTACCATTTTTACTCTTTTTTTTTTTGGCCTATTTATGCCATCTCCACATTCTTTCATTCCACTTTTCCTATTCGTCATATATTTTCTCAATCTTTTTCAACTTCTCCCAATTTCATCTTTCATGGCATTCGAAAAGCTTAATAGAGTTGAAAAAGGTAAGGCAATTACCCAACCTCAAAGCTCTCTTCCCTTTCATCTAATGAAAAGGATCAGTAAAGAAGAAAAGGAGAGGTTTAAAGCCAACTTAAACAAAATCATCCAACCAAACAAAATTCCATCTACCTTTCTCCTTGAGTCTCTTAGCATCAAGGATGAAATTCATGTTTTTCTTTTTAACTTGGGTTAGAACGAGTTCATATTCAGAAATGAGCTAGGATATGAAAAAGTCATGCAAGAGTTTATGTGCATTGTAATCTTGAGCTGAAGGGTTGAATCAAAGATAGGTGCATATGGGATGGTTTTTAGGGCTTTTGCGGACCTTGATTTCATAACCTTTACTAAACTTTCTTCTCTTTTTAACCTTCAAATTGAAGATAACATTTCATTCATTATCTTTGCATTTAACGTCATTTACTCATAATTTTGGTTCAAAATTTCTATTTAGACCAAACATGACACCAAAACTTGTCTAGCCAAATACATCAAAACTCTTACAAATTTGCTTTTTCATCGAATCATCACATTTTCCAATCAATGCTAAGGGTGATGGAAATGAGAAAGTCTCCCAAAAGGACCTACCATTTCTTTTATGCCTTATTAAAAACCAATCAATCCAAATAGGGAGATATTTTGTGGATCAATTCATCTATATGAGTACAAAACCAAAAAGCCAATTTCTTCTCCCTTCTCATATCACAACCATTTACAGGTTTGCGGGAGCTTTGAATGAGGAAAATGAAAAATTCCTCTTAAAAAAAATACCTCTCCTCCTAAAACTTCCTTAACTTGCCTTACTTGATCGATTGCAAAGCCATCTATCCTAACACATATGTGTACACTTAGGATCAATTAGGGCCAAGGAGTAAGAAACTATTCATGCTTCTAAGAGGAAAAGGCTTGTGATTGAGGAACCTACCAAAGAAGCGATTTTATCTCCTATGCTAAAGGAAAAGCCTAAAGCAAAACCTTATTCCATCTCTCTCTCTTTAATCAATAAAAAACTGGATAAGGTGATGAGGATGCTTAAGAGAAGATTTCTTTTTATCTCTCGCCTTCACCGTGATTTATTAGATCTTTAAGGGAAGGTGGGTGCAACTCCTTATCATTTTCTTAACTTTGAGGAATTTGAAGATACCTAAACAAAGGAAAAAGAAGATAAAGAAGAGGAAGGAGATGAGGCACAAGGAGGAGATAAAGAAGTTAGAGATAGTGATGACAATGATGACACATCTCTTACTTTCTAGTTTTCATACTTAGGATTGTAATCCTTTTATATTTGTGTTGTTTTCTTTTTTTGTGTTTAGCCTAAGTATGTGGTCAAATATTTGTATTTGATTTGTATTCTCTATTTTGTTTAATATAATTATTGTTTAAAGTTTGTTACCTCTATTGTTGCCCAAATGTTTTTTTTTATTTGCATGATTATACTCATCCCTATTATTACATTTATCCTTTCTTTTTTATCTTAATAAAGAGGCAGAGTGAACTTGCATGTTATAATTATGGGGGAGTATAAATTGAGTATAACATTCTAAGTGTTTAATTGCTTTTCAATAAGTTTAAACTATTAAATATTGTTAATCATCTCAACTTCACATTTATGCATTCTTTATCCCTTATAAAATCAATCTAAGTTGTTAAAATCAAGAAAGGGGAGATTGTTGGACTAGGTGGTCAAACCTAAGTCAATTTTCTCTTTTAATCTTGAAAATGTAGATTGATATGTTCTAATATCAATTTCAAGTGTTGATTTTGTAGATTTTTAGATAGGTTTGCATTGTAAGTTGAATGGAAGTCTAAGTCTAAAAGATTTCAAGTGGCATCTTAATTCACTATCATGAATTAGGATATCACGACCGCTATCTTGCAAAAGCTTGAACCAAGTTGAAACAAACTGATTCATGGTGTATAACGCATTCACCATCGCGATCACAAATTTTACATTTGCTTGGAAGGAATGAAGTCCTTAACGAAAGTATGACAAATGTCCCAAGGAACCATTGGAAGATCAAAATTCATGAGAATGAAATGTTTATTGAGATTGCAAATTGTTGAAGCAACATTTTCATTATAAATTGAAGAATTCGCAGTGAGAGTCACGTCTAATATAAGTAAAATTGTGATTGCAAATTTTATCTTGGCTAAGAAGGACATAACTGTTGTTTTTCTATGAGAACTAATGAATGTGTGCCACATGGACTAGCTGTTGGATACAAAATGAGATTCTCTACAGTGGATCAAGGAAATTTAGTGCAATATGAGAAATCATGACTACGAATGGATAGTCACTACTATTAAAATTGTTTGATAGACATTTAATGCAAGATTTGCCTTATAATATCCCTATCCTCATTCATTACCATTCTCACATGAACATATTTATTTATAAATAATTTGCAATACCACATGAACATATGCATTGGATAAATGATTATTTATATACGAATTTAATAATGATGATGATGACATTTGCACCATTACATTTGGGACACTTGAACATATAAATAATGTTTATATAATTGCATGACAAATTATCTTATAATGTGTACATGTTATATAACCATAGATAATGGTGTTTTAGGGATTATTTGAAAGTATAAGGAGCATATGGAGATTAGAAGATGTATGGAGTTGATGAATGAGTGAAGAAGAGGGACTAAAAGAGGAAATGTGAACTTCTAACCAATGGAAATGAGATACCATGATTTTATCTTATTAGAATAGGTTTACAAATTGAATTTTTCATCCTTTTAGAGCATATTAGAGAGGAAAAATGTGAGGGGCAGCAAAAGAAAGAGAGAGCTAAGAAAGAAAGAAAGAAAGGAAGAAGAAAGATGAGAAGAAGGAGAGGGGGAAGAGTGAGTTGCCTAGGAAAGAACCCTAAGCTTTTCAAGTTTTGGAAAAATAGGTAAGTTAATTTATCTTCTTCCTAGATGTAATTCCTCCCTCATGACATATTAATCATGCATGGATAGTAAGAATTATATACTATTTGAGGTAGAGCCCGTGTATGAAGGTTGTAGCTTAAGAAAAATAGAGCTGATTATGTTGATTTTGTTGTTAGAGTAGCTTATTGTACCCACGATTTCATAACCCTAAATGAGGAATTAGGGAACATGTAAACACATAAAAGTTGTAGATTTATGCCCCATCTAAAAGCATATAAAACAATTTTGTTTACTTTGGTGTGTGTGAAGAGCTATGGCTTCTTTATTAGGGCTGGTTCACAACCAAACGAAACCTCCTCAGTCTGGCTATTTTCATATATTTCGATGACCCTTTATGTTGATTTAGACAAAGTGAAAAATATGAAGTTTGTAGGGTTATATCCCATCTAAAATCCTGTACATCAGTTTTGCTTGCTTTATAGTATGGAAAGAGATATACCTCTTTTATTGTGACTGACCTTGAACTTGATGAAACTTATTTCATCTCTTAATTCTATTTTTCAAGAATTTGATGGCCATAGAATTGGAATTTGGTGATATGCCTAACTTGAAACTTGCATATTTATGTCTAATATACATGCTTGTAAAATAACTTTTCCAAATATATCAAGGTTGATGAAATGTTGCTCCTTTATTATGACTGATTCTCAATGTGTTGAAAACCTGCTCACTTTGAGATTAACCATTTATTTTAGTGACCTTATAGACTGAATTTGATGATGTTTAAAACATTATAAATGTTCTTATATGTGATACGTATCTCCTAATAAATCATTTTTGCAATTGGATTTGTATAATTTTAGATATGCCAATGATTGTAAGACTTACTCAGATTGAGATGACATCAAAATAGGGCATAATTAAAAAATTCACTACATTTTCTTTATTTCTTATATTGATCTAAAATTTGACTATGTTGTATCATTATGTGTATATTTTATTTTTAAAAGAAATAAGTAATTTTGATAAGTATATCTAAAGTTATTGTTATGACATTGCACCAAAGTCAAGCTACCACACAAGAATAATATACTTAAATACTAGGTCCATTTGCATGAAACTCGACCATGGTTGCATACCATGCATGCAAACTCATTTTAACATTATATATATATATATATATATATAATTTTAGGATCCCAACACTTTGAAGAAGCCCAAGGAAGAGGTCCAAACCTATCATAAAGGTTGGTTGCATCAAAAGGTGAGTAAAAGCCATAATAAAATTCTAATGTTTATGTGTGATGATTTCATGATATGGTTATGTTCTATTACATGTATATGTGATTGAATTGTGACATTTTACATGTGAATACAAGTCAAGTAAGAAGTATATGATCTTAATGATTACTTGGTATACCATTGTGAATGAACACTTACATATTGAACTAAAAAGATGTTATGATCGACTTATTAAACACTTGTTAATCATTTGAAAAAAATGGTCCAATATGTCATATTGACACATGTTATTGATAAAATGATTCACTTGTTATATACTGGCTAGCGAAATCAAATGTCACTTGAATCACATGAATTCTCGAGAGCAGTGTTTACCTTGCAAGGTCAAGATAAAATGAATTTATTGCGTTTGCACTTGCATAATCAATTCTTAGACTTGCAATATCAATTCTTAGACTTGCAATGTATCCTAATGATATTTGATTGTTGATTGTGCCATAAGAATCTGATTATTATTTTTATTCATTAAGTCATGACTCACCAATTTGCAATTATATTTTTCAAATCCTGAAAAATAGGGTTTAGATATTTAGGAGCATAAAATTTTGCATATAAACATATGGAGCTCAGGTTGTTGGCTGAATTCCTACTCTCTCTCTCTCTTTATGTCATGTACATATACCTAGATAGGAATTAGTTTGTGATCACTAGCCTTGAAGATTAGTTAGCATATATGTACATTAAATACATGTTGGGTTGTGTATGTATAATGATTCAACCTTTATGGATATGTATTTTTGGATGAGAATGCCATGATTAGTAATGAAAATAGTTGTTAGATGCCTAGCATACCTTAGAGATTTAGACATAGTTTTATATGTAATGTCTCTTTGGTGGTTGTTGGTTATAAATACTCCATCAAATGGACTTGAATGCAAGAGAATAACATTCAATATAACAAAACTCTTGTAATTTTATTTCTCAACCTTTATACATTCAATTTCTTATTTGTAAGTTGTTGTTGTTTGGTGTGAGCAGTAAACACCACTCAAATTTAGGTTTGAGAGTTAGCCATAATTATAGAAACCTCTTATTTAGGTTGAGTGTGAGCCTAGGAAAACACTTGTAAGGTTGTGTGTGAGCCTTAAAATACAAAGTGTAAGGTTGTGTTTGAGCCTTGAAACACATGGTGTAAAAGTTTGGTGTGAGCTTGAGAAACACGATTTAGTGATATTGAAATGCATTGAGGAGTGTAAGGAGGGCTTGTTTACACCTGAACCACTATAAAATCTTGTTTCTTCCACTCTTCTCCTATTTTTTCTATTTCCTTCTCAACAAACCTTCCCTCCAAAATTTTAAATTTCCCACTAATTGAACCCCTCTTCTTGGTGCTTAAGGGCCAACGATGATTTAAGACAATTTCTTCTTAGTTCTTTTGTTTCTTTTTAGATGACTTTCTAGATTCGTTTCTCGAGGAAGTACCAAAAGGATTATAACCTTTAAGAGGTTTAGAACACCAAACTGACTTTATTCCTGGCTCATAAATACCAAATAGACCAGCTTATAGAAGTAATCCCAAGAAGACAAAGGAGCTTCAAAGGGAAGTAGAGGAGTTAATGGATAAAGGTTTGGTAACATAAAGTATAAGTCCATGTGACGTACCTGTTTTACTTATGCCTTAAAAGGATGGTTTTTGGCCTATGTGTGTATATTGTGGGGCAATTAACTAGATAACTATCAAATATATTATTCCTAGGCTAGATGGTATGTTAGATGAGTTGCATAGTGCTTGCATGTTTTCTAAAATTGATTTAAAGAGTGGTTATCATCAAATTAGGATGCATGAAGGGGATAAGGGGAAATTTAAAACAAAATATTGCTCATATGAATGTTTAGTTATGCCTTTTGGGCTAACTAATGCCCCTAATACTTTCATGAAATTGACGAACCATATCTTGCATGCATAGTTAGTTATATATTTTGATGACATTCATATTTATTCTATATCTTTAAAAGAGCATTTAGAGTGTGTTAGGTTAAGAAAGGTTATTTGGTAACTTTAAAAAATGTTTTTCTTATGCTACTAAGATTGTTTTTCTTAGTTTTGTTGTTAGCAAATATGGCATTGAAGTTGATGAAGAAAAGGTAAGTGTCATTAAGGTTTGGCTGAATACTACTAATGTAAGTAAGGTAAGGTCTTTTCATGGTTTGGCAAGCTTTTATAGGAGTTTTGTAAGGGATTTTAACACTATTGCAACCTCCTTAATTGAAATTATCAAAAAGAATGTTGATTTTAATTACGGGGAGGCATAACAACATGCTATTGATTTGTTAAAGTCTAAATTAACTAGTGCTCCTTTATTAGCTTTACCTAACTTTGCTAATACTTTTTAAATTAAATATGATGCATCATTTATGGGTATTGGTGTGGTTTTAGTGCAAAAAGGAAGGCCAATTACATTCTTTAGTGAAAAACTTAGTGAGCCAACTTTAAAATATGCAACTTATGATAAGGAGATGTATGCATTGGTTAGGACTTTGCAAACATAGCAACATTATATTTGGTCCAAAGAATTTTTTATGCTTACTAACCATGAATCTTTAAAATACCTGAAAGGGCAACAAAAATTGAATAAAAGACACGCTAAGTGGAATGAATTTATTGAGTCTTTTCCATTTGTTATAAGGTATAAACAAGGTAAGGAAAGCATAGTTGTTGATGCATTATAAAAAAAGGTATACTCTCATCTCTATTCTTGATTCTAAATTTCTTGGTTTTGAGTATATCAAAGACTTATATGTTGATAATCTTGATTTTAAGTTTTATTTTCCAAGTTGCAAAAAGGGAGGTTATGAAAAGATATTTACGCATGATGGATATTTGTTTAAGGTTAATAAGCATTGTATGCCTAAGAGTTCTTTATGTAAGCTATTGGTTAGGAAAGCCCATAGTGGTGGACTTATAAGACACTTTGGAGTCCAAAAGACTCCAACATTTTGCATGAACACTTTTATTGGCTGAATATGAAACTTTATGTTCAAAGAATTTGTGAAAGATATGTTGCTGCAAACAAATAATTCTACTTCTAAACCACATGGTCTTTATATGCCTTTACCCATTCCTAGTTTACCTTGGGTTGACATGTCAATGGATTTTGTCTTATGTTTACCTATATCTAAATGTGCTAATGATTCTATTCTTGTGGTTGTTGATAGATTTTCTAAAATGGTACACTTTATTGCATGTCATAAAACTAATGATGCCATTAGCATTGCAAACTTATTTTTTCAAAGAAATTGTAAGATTACATAATTTGCTTAGATCTATTGTTAGTGGTAGTGATACTAAAATTTTCAATTTCTTTTGGAAAACATTGTGAGGTAAGTTAGGTAATAAATTGTTATTTTCTACTGCTTGTCACCTATAAACTGATAATAAAACTGATGTTGCAAGTATAACATTGGGGCAACTTTTAAGAATTTTAATTAAAAAGAACTTAAAATAATAAGAGGAGTGTTTACCACACACAGAGTTTGCATATAATAAGAGTGTACTTTCTTCCATACACTATTGTCCTTTTGAGATTGTTTATGGCTTTAAACCATTAAGTCCATTAGATTTAACCTTATTCCTTCTAACTTGCATGTTGGTGTTGAAGGCAAAAAAAAAAAAAAAAGGTCGAATTTACTAAACAATTGAATGAAAAGATGCATTTCAACATAGAAAAGAGAAATGAACAAGTTGCAAAAAATACAAATAGGCGTAGTGTTAAAGTTGCATTTGAACTGGGTGATTGGGTTTGGGTACACTTTAGGAAGGAAATATTTCCCAATCTTAGGAAAAGTAAACTTAATCCTAAGGGAGATGGACCATTTCAAGTGGATGAAAGAATTAATGATAATGCCTATAAATTAGACTTGCCTAGTGAATATAATCTTAGTGTTACTTTTAATATTGTTGATTTGTCTCATTTTGATTTTGATGAAAGACTTGATTCGAGGATGAATCCTTTTATAGAAGTAGGGAATGATGTAAGTAAGGGAAGCAAACATAAGGGTCCATTTCAAATTTAAGGCCCATAGACAAGATGAAGACTTAAAAAGTTTGAGGAAGCTACCCAAGCCTTTATTCAAATGGAAATAATGCATGGGCTTGGCCCAATTGAAGAGAAAAACAAGATGGAGCATTCAACCCAAGATAGTCCATTTGAAGTATTTAGGGGGTTCCAATAATAGGCTTATCCAAGCCTGAACAAGGGACAAATAAATATCATTTCAATTTAAAATACTTTCAATGGCCCCTAATAAAAAGTCCAACAAATCTAGCCTAAGTTGAAAATCTGAGTTTAGGATAAGATTCATAAGGACAAGACAAGCTTAATCAATTTAACTAGTTAGCTTGTGTCTTAAAGGCAAGGTTTTGTCCAAAAATAAACATGTCTAATTCGGCCATAACATGTTTTAAAGACATGGTGAGTTTAAGACTTAATTATTTTAAGACAAAGCTTAGTCATCTTAAGACAAGGCTTGAGATATTTGGACGAGATAGGATCTTTTAAGATTCCTCTTAAGATTAGTAAGATTTTTCAAGACTTATTCAAGATTCATCAAGATTTGCAAGATTCTTCAATATCTTCTAAGATGTGTAAGGATTCTTAAAAATAACTCTCATTGGTCGAATACTCAACCTAGTTTAGTTAGGATTCTTGGTTAGCTATTTTATCTTTATTTAGAACCTTAAATAAAGGTGTTTGATTCGTAAAGCAAGCATGGTTGAATCTTGATGGCCAATAACATGCTTTCTTTAGTTATTTAGTTTTAGTTAACATGTTTATCTTACTTAGGTCAAGTAACTCATGTAATCAACTAAGGCTTGTTTAGTTGTCCTTAAGGTAGTTTCTTAGGGCTTTCTTTAAGGTTTGTAAGTGTATTTAAACCCTTCCACTCATAATTAATAAAACTAGTAGACATTATTTTTGCTAATAGCATTATGAGAGTGATTCTCTTTTTGAATTCTTTATAGGACTTGGTGAGATCATTAAGTGAAGGCTTAGCAATTTCACAAATTGATTAATTCTAATCTTTGAATTGCTTAGTTGATTTAGGGATTGAGTTAACAAACTTTAAATTTTTATAACTTAGGCTGTTAGAAATAAGTTTTCTTGAGGTTTAGTTGGGATTTGAAGATTGAATCTTTATCTTGTTCTTAAACATCTTGGGAAACTTCTTAAACTTGGTATACGAATTAGGGACTCCATAACTTGGTTTGTATCAAACCTCTGACATATCTTCATATTTCCAAGCAAAAACCCTATAATACTTTCTAATAACCTGTTTGAACTTTTTTTACTCATCCGATGTAACATTATCGACAATGAATAAGATCTTCATATTTTCCTATGTGCTAAGATTAAATGCAATGGTATGCATATAATTAATGTTAAATATTCTCATGAAATGATGCATGCTATGCATACTACCATTAGGAAGCGCATCACATAAGTAATCAAATTCATCATTCATTACCTTAAACTTAGAGAGTAATACATCATCTTATTTAAAGAGACTAGAAATAATAATATTGATAGTATTGAGAAAATCGACTTCATCTAGTGGGTTAGTAGGAGTCTCATATGCTTGAGCCTTTCCTTTTTCTTCACCCTTTACATCATCAGTTAAAGCCTTAAGATTGATATTTTGCATGAAATCTACCTCTTTGCCATTTTTTGTACTAGTGACGAACTTGATAACTCCCTCCAAACTCTATTTCATTTGATTGTCCCTTAGCTAAATTTTTAGAAAATCTACATAAAGTATTGCATCATTGGCCATGGTTCAATCTCTGCCATAAGGCCCCTCATTTCCCTACCACTTATCTCCTCGATGGAGTTCATAATTATGCTATCGATATCCTCCAATTTTAAGCCTCAATGAACTTGTAGGGTTTGGTATACTCCTATTTTGAGTATAAAAAAGAGGCATTCTATTTTATCAAGTTAGACCTCTTTTCTACATGATCTTTCCCAATTGCCCATAAATTCCGATCCAATATATATTGTTCCTTTTGTTCATTAATGATCCTTTTCTTATCATTCATGGCCATTTAGAACGAGGATCATATAGAACTACAAAATGACATGATTCTTGATCATCCTTTGTCTCCATAATTTGTTTGGCTTTCTTTTTTCTCTTCTTCTTCTCATTTATCTCTTATGATATGTCTTGATAATTATGATATCTCAGTTCTCCAACATCCATATGGAAAAAGGCATTCTCGAGTTCATATATATCAATGCCCAATGGCCTCTTATTCTCAATGGTCCCTTGCTTGACTTCTCTCACAAAGAAATCTGACAATGGTCTACGCAAATCCCTTAATTCTAGCTTTAACCATTTACCATCATACCCTAGTCCTTTCCTTATAGACTAAGTGAGAATCTCTTGAAACATTGATATGTCGATGGAATTCTTCCCTAGTCCTTATCTTAGCAGAAAGTTCATGTTCTTCATAATCTCTATCACTTTAGGGTCAACCTATTATTTGTGACTTTAACAACTTGAAACCTTTAAAGATGTTGAACAACCATAATTAGAGCTGACATAATTTCCCTAACCACTGCACATGTGGTCATAATCTCTCTTTTGTAAAGAATCTTAACTTTCAGATGAACAGTGGAAGGCACACCACCCAGTGGGTGATATACCATGGTCTTTTTAATAAAATTAAGAAGGTGATTGGGATATCTAAGATTGTAAATTCCACTATTATCTCCACTATGCCCATTTTTACTGAGGCATTGAACACTCCACTATACCCATTTTTACCGAGGCATTGAACACACTCGAAGCTAGCCTCTTATTATGATCATAAGCTCGAATGATATTGTCATCAACTTTAAAATCTCTTTCAAATAGTCCAAACATGTGCAACAACTTTAATGAGCATATGTTAATCTTAAACACATCGTCAACCATCACACATGTCATATGCCTTCCCTTCACCTTAGATAGAATGAACAGGGATAGATTGTGATCCCTTTCTTCATACAGTGAATCCTCATTCGAGAAAGTGATTTTACACTTATGAGTTGTCAATGCAATGACATCCTTTGGAGTGGCTTCACTATAAATTATCAAGTTGTATAGAACCTTAACCATGACTGTCTTATGTTCTTGAGAGGTAATGAGTAACTTTCATACACAGATATGGGCTAACACCTTTGTGAACTATTTCACAATAGGATTGTCATCCTCTTTTTTTTTTTCATTCAGAATGAGTTCGTCTATCTTCTTCTCAACCCTTGGTTCCTTAGGGACCTTTTTATCAAGGTAGTACTTCTCGCTTCAAGTTATATGGATCACTCATCCAATTTCTTTCTCTTCATCACTCTTCTCCCATAACTGAATCATTCTCTTGTCACCTCTTTTGTCTCCTCATATGAGCTTTTTTAGGGATTAATAGTGCAAACAACCATGGCTTACTTCAAAATCTCTTCGATTACAATAATAACAACTTCTTTAGGAATTCTAGAATTTATCATAAATGTCCCCTAATTTAGGGGAAGAACATATGACAGTTAGGGAGAGGGTTCCTTCAGATGCTAGGCCTTTCAAAATTTGAAGAAATAATCATCTTGGTGTCGATGAGATCCTGAATCTCATGTCTTAGTCTGTAGTAGTCATCAGTGTTGTAACTTGCTCCTTGATGAAAAACACAATAGGCATTGGCATCATACCCCCTATGTAGTTGATTAAGAGGTGGTCTCAACGCTAGAGGCTTTAGCACTCCCTTATTATATAACCTCACAAATGTCTTGGATAGAGGCATCCTTAAATTAGTGTTACTGTATTGGCATCTTTATTGCGTTGGCATCGATTGTCTTATTCCCTTTGGCCTAAGGCTAAGACAAGATGCTTTTTCTTCCCTTATATTATCTTGTCCTCTCAGATTCCAACTCTTCAGCCTGCAAGCCTGCTTTTTGAAGTTCCTTAAAGTTATTGATCAACATTCCCCTGATTTTAGGCAGAGCCACTTTGACAATTCTCCTAACTTATTATATCTCCATAAGCCTTATGGTTACCTTTGAAACTATATTTTACCATCTCTTGATGTAGTTATTATAATTTTCAACAATTTTATACTTCAAAAATTCCAAGTCTTGCAACATGACCTCGAGATTTAAATTACAAGCATAATGCCTCTCAAAAAGCTTCTTTCAATTTCTTCTAGTCTTTGGTTGGTTAAAGTACCATGTGTTTGTGGACCCTTCTAATAATAAT
The DNA here is from genome assembly GCA_949677035.1 of Omphalea diandra. NCBI lineage: Eukaryota > Viridiplantae > Streptophyta > Magnoliopsida > Malpighiales > Euphorbiaceae > Omphalea > Omphalea diandra. The sequence goes on along the minus strand of CATIWR010210506.1, from coordinate 2,528 downwards.
TTAAAAAGCTTTAACATAGTGTTCATTAGAGCCCTAAATGCTTTTATGAGTAGCTCATACGAGCAGACGTGGTTCTTTACATTCTTGGTTATTATGAACTTAAAGAGCTCAAGCATGAGAAAATTAGCTAGACACCTCTGAGGTTTATGAGCAAACAATTCCTCAATGTTTGTTCCCTTCTCTAAACCTTTAGTACCTAAAGCCTTTAGTATTTTCTCTAACTGTTTGGCAAAGTCATCAAATCAAATGCTCTTCTTCTACTCTTCACAGGTTTGTCTAGAATAGTGGTAGTACTTTCCACTTCCTTGGCAAGCTTGCTATCATGATACTTTTTCATTCCAAACAGATCATCATTAATCACTATAGGTTGTAGTGCCTCCATTAGTGCTTTCCCTTTGTTAGTTATTTTAGCAAAGTTCTCCCCTTTTTCAGAATCTCATTAATGTGCTTGTTCACCTTTTCAGTGATCCTATCTTCTATCTTGTGATTGAAGTTGGCCATTATCTTTTTTAAAGCCTCAGGTGGTATAGTTGGGTCTATGATTGGGTCAACTTTTTTGCTCAAACTTGATGTCTTACTTATCCTAGCAAGTCGATTGGCCTTCTCTTCTATAAGGGTTTGGATGGAGCTATGATGGTTGTAAGATAAGGGTATTAGTATGATGCATGAATAGGTAAATGATGCATATATGTATGTTATGCACAAATCACTTTGTAAAAGATCCTTCCAACCTTATTCCTCTAACACCTAGTGGCTCTTTCCTAGGTGGGGTCTCATTCTTATACATAATGGGGCCAAGAATGTGTAGGGTCACCTCAGACCGAGAAGAGTTGAAAGAACATATACAAAAAGATACTAAAAAGAAGAACCTTTTACATTATTTGAAGGAATATGTACAAGAAAGGAAAGATATCCCTTTAAGGAGAGAAGGATGTACATGAAAGCATTTGCATTGTGGGGAAAGGGATAGACAAGTATTTTACACATGGGGGTTGGTTACATCAAAAAGGGTAAGGTAACATTTGTGCTGACATTAAGGATACTTAACCATATTCTTTAAGGACTTTCACTCTCATTTAAAGAAGAAATGAAATAAGTGGGATGCCCTATTCTAAGGTACTATTAGCCCCTACATGCACCTAATGGTTAAGAGGGTTGTTGTACTTGATGGCTTTCATAAGCTTGAGGGCAGTTATCATAATTACCTATTCGACATACTTAGAGGTACTCACCTTATGAGTGATGAATCCTCCTAGTAATCTCCTAAGCCTGAATGGAGCTTAACTCTCAAGTTTGGAGAACCATCAATTTGTCTGAGGGCAAACTAGTGCTTGCAGTGAAGTGTGGAGACTAAATAAATGTAATCGACTTAATCAATAACAAGTTAAAAGTGTTAAAAGTGAAATGAAGACTGAATCCAAAGTCAATTTTGTGTCTTTAATGGAGTTCCCATTGTGAATACCTCAAGTTTTGCTTGAACTAGTGTAATTTTACTTATGACTCTATCATTTTGTCAATCAATGAGGGATCAAAAGGATGGAGGTTTTTACATTAGCAATGACCTTAAGATATGGTACATATGTAAACTAATGGGAGATCCTTTTAGGCCTCACATAATTCAAAGCCCCGATTCCAATGTAAGGGTCATTGAGGGACCAAATACGGGATAATACATTGGTACTATCCCTAAGAAATGTGGAGTTGCCACCAGACTTTATTCAAGACAAAATCTGAACCTAATTTAAGTCAATTAGAAGGCCCATTTTATCTTTATCCCATCAGAGATTCGATTAGAAATTGGGCTTGACTTGGGGAAGAGGTTAGGCACCCCTAAGCTGCTCAAATATTGGGATTCAGCCTTCAGACATCTTTGTTTCACTTTTAATATGTTAATCAAGCTATTGATTAGTGTAGTTAACGCTCCTAAACATGCTTCTAGCATAATTAAGCTAATCAAATCATTCCATCAACCCAAAGAAGAGTAGGGTCATGCATCATGGTATAACGATTATTATACATATCCATACATCCATTCAAGCATAATCATCTCAAAGGAAGAGGTGGTCAAGCATCATGGTATAAGGATTATCATGTGTTGAACTAGGATAATCAATCCTAGGTTTAGAACCTCTTTTGATCTTGACAAAGTAAATTGATCATCACTAATATTTCAAATAAGTGTTGTTCTTACAGAATTGAATCAATCTCTCAAGAAGAAATGAAGAAGTTGATGAATTCTAAAGCAACATGTAAATCGCGACTGCAACCTAAGATTCGCGATCGCGACTCATGTTAAGACATGCTGAAAATCAAACAGGCGAAATCGCAGTGTCATTCTCGGCCACGATCCTTGAAAAGAAAGAAGTCAGATTGACACAGATGAATTCGCGGTGGAAGTCTCGGCTGAGTCGCGACCGCGAATTTCAAAGAAATTCAAGAGGGAAGCAAGTTCATAACCACAGCCTGACTAGTGTCCCAAAAGACTGTTGGAAGTCAAAAATCGAGGAGACACCTTACTAGTAGCGACC
>CATIWR010210493.1:0-13454 GCA_949677035.1 Omphalea diandra | reverse complement strand
CAATTTGCCATACAACTATACAAACACTACATATATGTTCCAATGTCCCCAAATGCAATGGTACTTCTAAATGATTATTTATCTAATGCATATGCTCATGTGATAATGCTAATGAATGTGACTAGGGATGTTACATATTATTCGAAGAATGGAATTTTCCATAATTTTTCAACCCCTATAACACCACAACAAAATGGTGTTGTAGAGAGGAAAAATAGAACACTAGTAGAAATGGCTAGAACTATTCTCAATACCAAATTACTTTTGGGCCAAAGCCATTAATACTTTATGTTATATTGCAAATAGAGTTTTGAAATGACCCATTCTCAATAAAACATCTTATGAGCTGTGGAATGGTAGAAAACCTAAGATATCATACCTAAGAGGATTTGGATGTAAGTGCTATATATTAAACACTAAGGATAATCTTAGGAAATTTGACTCAAAAACTAATGAAGGGATATTCTTAGGTTATTTCACCTCTAGCAAGGCCTATAAAGTCTTTAACAAAAGTTCTATAGTTGTTGAAGAGTCTATGAATGTTATTTTTGATGAATCTAGTAAACTTGATCTTATGAAAGGTTCTTTTGTTGATGATCTTGTAGGTGACTTTGAAAAATTGGAAGTGGAGCACACTATAAGAGAGGAAGATGAAGACAAAGATAAAGGTGAATCATCAAGAGTAGATAAAGAACTACAACATCAACAAAAAGCATTGCCAAGTCAAGATCTACCGTAGGATTGTAGATTCTCCAAGCATTACCTCAAAAACTTAATTATTGGTGATACCTCAAAGGATGTAGGTACTAGATCTCAACTTAATCTTTTAGATAATAACCTTGCCTTTGTTTCTCAATTTGAGCCAAAATCAATTGATGAAGCTCTTGATGATGAAAGTTGAGTGATTACTACGCAAGAGGAACTCAACCAATTTGAGAGAAACAAGGTATGGGAATTTGTCCCTAGGCATAAGGAAAACCCAATTATAGGTTGCAAATGGGTGTTTAGGAACAAGTTAGATGAGCAAGGTTTCATCACTAGGAATAAAGCTAAATTTGTTATTAAGGGTTACAACCAAAAGGAAGGGATATATTATGTTGAAACTTTTGCCCCCGTTGTAAGTTTAGATGCCATTAGGATTCTTTTAGCCTATGCATGTCATATGAATTTTAAACACTTTCAAATAAATGTTAAAAGTGCTTTTATAAATGGAATTATTGAGGAGGAAATTTATGTAGAACAACCTCCTAGTTTTGAGTCTCATAGTTTTCCAAATTATGTTTTTAAGTTGAATATAGCCTTATATGAGTTGAAACAAGCTCTAAGAGCTTAGTATGAAAGGCTTTGTTCATTTCTTTTGAAAAATGATTTTGAAAAGGGAAAGGTGAACACTATCTTATTTATAAAAAGGAACAAACATGATACACTTATATTACAAATTTATGTTGATGATATCATTTTTGGTGCTACTAATGAATATCTTTATGAGGATTTTGCTAAGTGTATGACTAGGGAATTTGAAATGAGCATGATGGGATAGCTCAAGTTTTTCCATAGTCTATAAATTAAGCAAACCAAAAAAGGGATCTTCATCAACCAAACCAAATACACTAAGGACATACTCAAGAAGTTTGGCATGGAAGGATGCAAAGTAGCAAAAACACCCATGAGTGGTACCATCAAACTGGACAAAGATGAATCAGGTAAGACAATTGATGAAATGAGATATTAAGGTATGATCGGTTCTCTACTTTATCTTACTACTTTAAGACCTGAAATTATGTTGAATGGATGCATGCATGCTAGATTTTAGTCCTATCCCAAGGAATCACATTTAAATGTTGTCAAAATGATTTTTAAATATTTGCATGGCACCTTACACTTAGGTCTATGGTATCCTAGAGAGTCATCTTTTAGTCTCATAGGTTACTCGGATGTGGATTATGCTAGTAGTCTATTAGATGGAAAAAGTACTTCTAAAACATATGAATTTATAGGAGAATGTTTAGTATCTTAGTTTAGCAAGAAGCAAGTTTCAGTTGTCTTATCCACCACCGAAGTTGAGTATGTAGTTGCGGGTTATTGTAGCACCGAAGTGTTATGGATGAAATAACAATTAAAGGACTATGGCAAAGATGTTAATCACATTCCTATCAAATGTGACAATAGTAGTGCGATTAATCTCTCTACGAATCCTATCTAACACGCTGGGAGCAAACACATAGATATTAGACATCACTTTCTTAGATATCATGTCTAAAATGGTGATGTTGTGTTATAATTTATAGACATAACTCATCAATTTGCTGATATTTTCACTAAACCTCTACATGAAGAAAGGTTAAACTTCATTAAGAAAGAGTTGAAAATCCTTGATGGAAGCTCTCTAAAGTGAAAAGTTTGATCTTTTGTTTGATTTCTATGCGTATTGGTTGTATGTGATATTAATCATTGGATGTCTTAATTTTAATTGCAATTGTGATTTTCTATGTCAATTTGCATAAATTAAGCATCAATATATTAATGTTGATCATCACTTTAATTGTCAAATCTTACTTTTTCATCATTATCTTTCTTTCCTTGTAATTTGCAGTCGCTTTCCTTGACTCCCGGTAGCGAATTAAAGGTTCATCTCACTTGGTTGACAAATTTCAAATTTCGGTTGCAACTTTTAACCTCTACTGTGAATTCAGTCAAATTTTCAAAATTATGACTGTTGGACGCGCCGATTTCGAATAATTTTTTGTCCATTACTCACATTTTTCGGAATTAGCAATCGTGACTATATATTTAGCGATCACGAATTCTAGTAACTGACACACAATTAAGTAATTTGACTGCCAACCGTTTCCAACTCTTCATCACTCCAATTCTAGCCATTACTAGCAGTTTTCACACTATTCAAATGGTTATATAAACCCCCTAAATAGTGATTCTTATCACTTCATCCTACTCCAAATCAATTCTCTCTTTCCAAACTCTCTAAATTCTCAAAATCTCTTTACATTCTCACATGGCTCCCAAGAAAATTTCTAGAGCAAAAAAGGGTAAGGTTGTGGCTCAACCATTTGTACCTTCAGAACTTCATCTAACGAAAGGCATCACAAAGGAGGAGAAGGAGTGCTTCAAAGCAAACTTCTTAAAAATCATCCTTCCCAATAAAATCCCTTCTACATTTTTGTTGGAGACTCTTGAAATCAACACTGAAATACGTGTATTCCTATCGAACTTAGGCTGGAATGAGTTCATCTTTTGGGATGAACCCAGTTATGAAGAAGTCATTAGGGAATTCATGTGTACGGTTTAACTAAGCCACAAAGCAAAATCACAAGCCAGACAATATGGATTAATATTTCACGCTTTTAGGGATCCATACTTTATTACTTTTGAACAATTGTCCACCCTTTTCAACCTTCAAGTCGGAGAACATATCCCTTTCATTATCTCCACTCTTGACATAATTTATTCTAAGTTTTGGTCTGAAATTTCAATCGAAAGTAAACACGACCCTAAAACATGCCTAGCCAAATACATAAAAACCTTACCTCTTTGGATACTCCATCGTATCATCATCTTTTTTGTCAATACTAGAGGTGATGGTAACGAGAAAGTGTCTCAAAAGGATTTGGCCTTTCTTCTCTAACTTGTCAAAAACAAACCCATCCAGACCAGTTGGTATCTTATGGATTAATTGATCTATATGATCACTAAACCAAAAAGCCAATTCCTTCTTCCATCATATGTAACAACAATCTATTGCTTTATTGGAGCTCTTGATGAGGAGAATAAAAAATTCTTCACTAAGAAACTCCTCCTTTCTCAAAACTTCCTTGACCTGACCTACTTAATAAATTCCAAAGCCATACACCCAAATACATATGCATATACCCTAGCTGCCTTTGGGGCTAAGAAGATGGAGACATCTTAAGCCTCCAAAAGGAAGAGGCTCATCATTGAAGAAGGTAGCCTACTAGTCCCTCATCCTCAACCAAAACCTAAAACCAAACTATCTCTTGCCATGATCCATCGCAAGTTAGACAAGATGATGAGAATGATGAAGTGGAGATTCCTTCTCATTTCTCACCTTCACAGTGATATGGTCTGTTTGAAAGAGAAAATGGGTATTCCTCCTTGCCATCTTTTTGATTTTGCTGAGTATGAGGACACCCCTTAAGAGAAAGGCAATGAAGAAGTTGAAAAAGGTGATGAAGCTAAAGGCGAAGGCAATAATGATAAGGAATATGTCTCTAGAGATGATGATGACTCTCCAATCTTTGTATTTTCTCTTTGTTCTACTTATGTAATGTTGTTGATCCCATAGTTTGCTTACAAGTAAATAACAGTGTTTGTTTTTAAAATTCTTTGTCTTATGTGATTGATTGAATTTACTTTTATGATTGCAATTCTTATTAATTTTGATCCTTATGAACACTTGTTTTGTATGCCTCTTACTTAACTTGCGTTGCCCTTTGAGTTGTTCAGTGTCAGTGTGAATTATGAACTCCTTATACCTAAGGTAAAGTTTTCATGTCTTCAAAACCCTTACTAATGCATAAAACTTTTTGTCATATGTTGAGTAGTTTAGACTTGTTTCACTTAATTTTTCACTAAATAATGCAATAGGCTAAACTTTTGCATCAAGACTCCACTAATACCAATGCCATTTATATTGCACTAAATCTCAAAAGGTTTTGTAAAATAAAGCAAAGAAAATAAAGGTTTAAAATTTAATTTATTTTTAAGCAAGGTAAAACCCTTATCTTGTTCTTTGGCCCAATTAAGCCAAACATTCTTTTTGGTGCATTTAGTTAATGATATAGCTATAATAAAAAAAAATTCCTAATGAATCTCTGTTAAAAATGAGATAGACCATGAAAACTTCTTACATCACTTGCACTTGTAGGTGTTTGCCATTCTTTAATTACTTTCACTTTTTCTTGGTCCATATGAATTTCCATATCATTAACTACATAGCTAAGAAAAATGATTTCATTTATGCAAAAGATAAACTGTTTAAGATTACCATACAACTTTTCCATCTTAAGCACATGAAAAACACATTTTAAATGTTGTACAAGCACATCCAAATTTTTTGTTATTAACCAAGATATCATCAAAATAGACAACAACAAATTTTCTAATAAATGCCCTTAAAACATGATTCATTAATCTTATGATTGTGCTTAGTGCATTACTTAAGCCAAAGGGCATCACTAACCACTCATATAAACCATGTTTTGCTTTAAAAATAATTTTCCATTAATCACCTTTCCTCATTCTAATTTAATGATAACCATATTTCAAATCAATTTTTTAAAACAAACATGCACCATGTAGTTCATCCAATCTATCATCTAACTTAAAAATAGGTTCTTTATACTTCACCATAATTTTACTGATGGCATGACAATCAATGCACATCCTGTTAGTTATGTGTCCTAGACTAATTCATCTAACATATATTTTATTAACAATATTATGGTTGCAATGTTATTAAATATCTTTTTATATTTTGTTTATGACTAAATTATAAATTTCATGAATAGTTAACTCTACCTAATGTCTACAAGTATGTGACTTGATAGTAAAACCTTTAGGTGTCAAGAATTGTATTCTAATTTATCCTAATTAGGTCATTATTATTGGGATAATAATGAATGAAGAATAGCATGTGTTTGATTGATTACTAGTTTTACTATTCATGGATATGTGATATTAAATCAAACACACACATATATTGTAACAACCATTTTCATTTACAAATAAATGGTAATCATGCCCAATAATACATTTGCATGTAGGTTGATTCATCATACATACACAATCCAACATGTATTTAATGTACATATATGTTAAATAATGTTCAAGGCCAGTGACCATAAATAGGTTCCTATCTAGATATATGTACATGACACAAGGAGAGAGAGAGTTGAAATTCAGTCGACAACCTACGATCCATGTGGCTCTATGCAAAACTCTATGCACCAAAGTATCCAGACCCTATGCTTCAGTATCTAAAAAACATAATAGCGATTTGGTGAGTCCTGACTCAATGAATAAAACTAATAATCAGATTCTTATAGCACAACCAATAATCAAATATCATCAGGATACATTACAAGTAAAACAATTGACGATGCAAGTGCAAATGTAATAGATTGATTTTTATCATGACCTTACAAGGAAACACTGCTCTCGGGAATTCATGTGACTCAAGTGACATTTGATTTTATTGGCCAGCCTATAAAAAGTGAATCATTTGATCAATAACATGTGCCAATAGACATATTGGTCCATTTTCCAAGTGACTTGCAAGTGTTTAACAAGCGGGTCACAACATCCTTTTAGTTACATGTGCAATTGTTTATTCACAATGATATACCAAGTAATCATTAAGAGTATATAATTCTTACTTGACTTGTATTCACATGTAAAATGTAAAATTCAATCACATATACATGTAATAGAACATAATCATATTAGAAAATTATCACACATACACATTAAAATCTAATTATAGTTTTTACTCAACTTTTGATGTGATTAACCTTTATGGCATGTTTAGTTCTCTCTCTAGAACTTCCTCAAAGTGTTGATATCCTAGCATTTGATACATACATGGTTATAAGTATGTCAAAAGGATTATGAATGCTTGGTATGCTACTCTGGGATGACCCATGCAAGGACCTAGTGTTTATTCATATTTTCCTTATATGGCAGCCTGACCTTGCTACACTCTCACAGTAATAACTCTAGATATACTTATCCAAATGGCTTGATTATTTTTTCAAATAAACTAGACACATAATGATACAACATATTCAAATGTCAATTCAATATAAGACATATAGAAAATGTGGTGAATTTTGAAATTCTTCCCTATTTTAATGTCATCTCAGTCTAAATAGGTCCTACATTATTCGGTATATCTCAAATTGTACAAATCCAATTATAAAAGTGATCCACCAAAAGTTACAAAACACATAAAAGAACATTTTTCGTGTTTTACTCATTATCCAATTCAATCTATAATGTCACCAAAACAAATGACTAATCTCAAGGTGAGCAGGTGTTCAACATGTTAACAATTAGTCATAATAAAGGTGTAATATCTCATCAACCATGTTAAATTTGCCAAAAATATTTCATATGCATCTCTATTAGACATAAATATAGAACTTTCAAGTTTGCCACATCATCAAATTCCAAATCTGTAGCCATCAAATTCTTGGAAAACAAAATTAAAAGACTGATAGGGTTTCATCTGGTTTAGGATTAGTCACAATCAATAAGCCATATTTCTTTCCACATAATAAATCAAGCAAAACTACTTTGCAAGTATTTAAAGGGGATATAACCCTACAAATTTTATGTTTTGTACCCTCTCTATATCTAATCATTAGGTCATCAAAATATAACAAAACAGAAAGACTAAGGTGATTTTAGTTGGTTGTGAACCAACCCTAATGAAGGAGCCATATCTCCTTACACACACCAAATTAAGCAAAAATGTTTTACATGAATTTAGATGGGGCATAAAGCTACAAATTTCATCTTTCATATTTTGCACTTCTCCTAATTCCTCTTCTAGGGTTATGAAATCATGGGTATAAAATTTAGCTTTAACAATAAAACCAACACAATTAGCTCTTATTTCTTTTGAATTTCAACTTCTATATATGAACTCTACCTCAAATACTCCATAACTCTTACTAACCATGCATGATTAACATGTCATGAGGGAGTAATTTCATATGGGAATAAGATAAATTAACTTACCTATTTTTCCAAAACCAGAAAAGCTTAGGATTCCTTCCTATGCAATTTACTCTTCTCTTTCTCCTTCTTCTTCTTCTTATTCTTCTTCTTTTTTCTTTTATTTCTTTCTTTTATAGCTTTCTTTTTCTTCTACTACCCTTCACATTTAACCTTTTTATTTTAATCCTAAAGGATGAAAAATTCCACTTATAAACCTATTGTAATAAGATAAAATCATGGTATCCCATTTCCATTGGTTGAAAGTTCACTTTTCCCTTTTTTGTCCCTTTTCGTCACTCCTTTATCACCTTCATCCATCTCCTAATCCCTTTATGCCCTTTATAATTTTAAATAAGCTCTAAAGCATCATTATTTATGATGCTATAACATGCACACAACATAAGATAATTTGCCATGCAACATGCAACATATATGTTCAAGTGTCCCAAACGCAATAATGCAAGTTTCATCATCGTGCTTATCCAATTCACATATCTAAATGTTCATTTATCCAATGATTATGTTCATGTGGGATTGCAAATCATTTATGTAATTCATAAGTTCATGTGAGAATGCCAATGAATGTGGTTAGGGATGTTACATTTCTTCCCTTCTTATGAATAATTTGTCCTTAAAATTTAATACCTGTAAACAAATGTGGACATTGTAGTTTAATGTTCTCTTCAGAGTCCCATGTAGCCTTTTCTTGTGAGTGGTTTCTCCATAACACCTTAACTAAAGAGATTTCTCGATTTCATGATTATTTTGTCTTATAACCAATGATTTTCATTGATTCTTCAATGTAACTTACATTATCTATAATTGTTATTATTGGATGCCTAAATATATATGTGTAGGATCATATTAATACTTTTTAAGCATACACACATGGAATACATCATGAATCTAAGCCATCTCTAATAGTGGTGCTAGCCTATAAGCTAATGGACCAATTCTTTCTAAGATCTCATATGGTCCTATGTATCTAGGACTTAGTTTCCTCTTCTTGCCAAATCAAATTATTCCTTTCCATGGTGAAACTCAAAGGAACACTTTATCTCCCACCTTATATTCCATTTCTCTTATGTGTTAGTCTGCATAGCTCTTTTACTTGTCTTGTGTTGCTTTAAGTTTGCTCTTGATTGTCTTCACCTTGTCCATAGTGTCTTGCACTAGTTCTGGCCCTTTTAAAACACGCATCCCTTCTTCATCCTAATAGATAGGACTTTGACATTTTCTTCCATATAGTGTTTCATATGGTGCCATCTGTATACTGCTATGATAATGATTATTATAAGCAAATTCAATCAAGGCAATATATTCATCCCATGTATCTTTAAACTCTATTACACAAGCTTGAAGCATGTCTTCAAGTGTCTGAATTTTCCTTTCTGATTGCCCATCTGTCTAAGGATAAAAAGCAGCACTAAAACTCAACTTAGTACCTAAAGTCTGTTGCAACTGATCTAAAATCGAGATGTAAATCACGGATCTCTATTTGATACAATGGGTATTAAAATGTCATGTAATCTGACAATTTCATCCATATATTTTTTGGTTAAGTGTTTAAGTGAACTACCCCATCGAATAATCAAATAGTGAGCTAACTTAGCTATCCATGATCACCCATATAGCATCATTCTTCTTCAAAGTCTCGGTAACCTATATACAAATTTCATGGCTATTCTTTCCCATTTTCATGCTCGAATTATCAATGGTTTCAATTTTTCAACTGGTGCTTAATGTTCTGCTTTGTTCTGTTGATAAATCAAACATGTTGAAACATAGGCTACTACATCTTTCTTCATTTCAGGTCACCAAAAATGTGATCACAAGGTATTATACATTTTTGTCATTCCTAGATACATGTCATATAGAGCATTATGTGCTTCTTCTAAGATTATTCTTTGCAAGTTATCAACATTAGGTACACAAATATGAGATCCCAACATCAAGGCATCATTTTGAATATTAAAATCACTATGTCTCTCTTGTTTTACCATTTCAATCATTCTATGTAACTTTGGATCCTTGCCCTGTGCCTCTTTAATTCAATCATGCAACATTGGTCTTACTTCAAAAGTAGCAATCAATACCCTATTCTTATGTATGATTAGTTCCATATTCATAGCTCGTAATTGAACTAAATAGGACAATGAAATACCTATAAATGAGCTACACCACTTCTTAATTTCTTATTCAAAGCATCAGTAACCACATTTGCTTTTCATAAGTGATACTTAATGGTGCAATCACAATCCTTTAGCGGTTCTAACCACTACCTCTATCTCATGTTTAATTCTTTTTGGCTCATCAAATACTTCAAGTTCTTATGATCTACAAATATCTGAAAAGTTTCTCCATACAAGTAATGTCTCAATATTTTCAAATCAAATACTACGACAATAAGTTTTAGGTTATATACTAAGTAAGATAATTCATAAGGCTTCAGTTACCTAGATGCATATGCAATTGCCATACCATGCTGCATTAAAACACATCCCAAACCTTGATGAAAGGCATCACTATATACTATAAATCCTCCTTTACCAATAGGAATGGCTAACACTAGAGCATATGTCAATCTATCTTTTAATTCATCAAAACTCTCCTGACATGCTTTATACCACTAAAATGTTGAATTTTTTCAAAGTAACTTAGTCAAAGGAGCAACTATAAGTGAAAATCCCTCAACAAATTGATGATAATACCTAATTAGTCCTAATAAACTTTGAACTTCTACAACATTCTTTGGGGTTTCCCATTTTACTATTGCTTTAATTTTGTTTGGATCCGCTTTTATGCCATTTTTAGAAACTTTATGTGCTAAGAATACAACATGGTCAATCACTTGCTTAATTTAGCAAATAGTTATTTTTCTCTCAAAATTTGCAACACAATCTTTAAATATTGTTCATGCTCCTCTTTGCTCCTTGAAAACATTATCATGCAATTAATGAACATAATTACAAATTTGCCTAAGTAAGGCTAGAACACTTTGTTCATAAGAGCCATAAACACAACTAGTCCATTAGTCAAACCAAATGGCATTACCAAAAATTTATAATGCCTATACCTAGTTCAAAAAGTTGTCTTCGATATGTCTGGGTTTGAAATTTTGAGCTGATAATATCTTGATTTTAAGTCAATTTTAGAAGACACTCATGCTCTTTATAATTGGTCAAAATAGATCATCTATCCTTGTTAAAAGATACTTGTTCTCCACTATAACCCAATTTAACTGCCTATAATCAATACATAACCTCATTGTCCCATCTTTCTTCTTAACAAATAATACTGGAGCACCTTAAGGTGGCACATTAGGTCTAATGAATCCCTTTTCAAGTAATTCCTGCAATTGGATCCTTAATTCTCTCAGCTCAATTGGAGCCATCCTATAAGGTGGAATGGATATCGGTGCAATTTTTGGGACTAACTCAATGGTGAATTATATTTCCCTATCAGGTGGCAAACTAGGTAAGTTAGCTAGGAACACATCTAAAAACTCATTTAACACAAAAATATTCTCTAATAATTCATTATGAACCTTGTGTCTACCATATATGCCAAATAAGCCTCACAACCACTTTTAATCATGCGAAAAGCCTTGATAGCAGAAACTAGACACACAGGTACAATTTATCCTTCCCTTAAAACACAACCCTTGTATGATTTAGAGATTCCAAAATAACTTTCTTAGTAAAACAATTCACTATTGCATGATATTTGGACAACTAATTTATACCTAGTATCACATCAAATTCACAGAGTGGCAACAATACTAGATCAACATTCAACTCAATGCCATCAATGTGAATCACACAATCACGACATACCTTATCCATAATCATCACATCTCTTAAAGGAGTACTAGCACATAGGTTAAAACCTAAAGGTTGATTCTTACTACACAATTGTGATATCATGTTCAATGAAATGAGTGAATGTGTGGAGCTAAGATCAATTAATGCATTAACTTCTAAATTATGGAGAATGAATTTACCAGTGATGACTTTTGGAGTAGCAACAGCTTCTTGCCTAGTCATGGCAAATACTCTGGCCTATATTGGGGGCCTAGAACTCTGACCTTCTGATATACTAATACCATGGCCAATTATGGTTGTTCTACCTCTACCTCTACCCCTGCCAAATGATACTCCAATCCACTTGCCTTTGAAACTTCAACTGTGGACTCTGATGTAGCTCTGTGTCTGCCTCAGCCTCTTTTTGACATTCTAGATTTTTCAGGACAATCTCTAAGCATATGATCAAAAGACTCACAAAAGTAGCACCCACCAGTCAATTTTTTACATTCATCTATGTGTTGCCAGCCACAATGTACATATGAAGGTCATTGTTGCATAACTTGGCCTTGACCTCTGTCTGCATATGATGAAACTCTTAAAGTAACGACCGTGTTCATATTTGCTCTAAACTCATATGGCTCTAATACCAATAACTGTAATGATCGATTGTGTTTACAAATCATGTTGCTCTAATACCAGTTCTTTTTTTTACCACAATCTATAATGCTACAATCAGTACCTATCAGAGTACTCAACATCTGGGATTTGCACATCTGCCCCACGTATGCTTGAGCCCTCTCTGATACCAAAACTGTAACATCTAAATTCATTTGTCAAACCAATAACTGTGACATCCAGTGTTCTCATTTGTAAATCAGCTTTGATACCATAAATTGTAACGTCACAACGTGGCTACAGCTGGTACCTATCAAAGCACTCAACATCCGGGATTTGGCCGTCGGCCCTGCGATATCATACACAAAGATTTACACGTCTGCCCCGCATGTGGTTGAACCCTCTGATACTACCAACTGTAACTATTGTCTTTACTTGCAAATCATGGCATTTCATGTTTGGAAATGCATACACATTAAGATTTATTCATCATACATATATAATCCCATATGTATTTAATGTACACATGTGTTAACTAATGTCAGGACCAGTGACCATAACTAGTTCCTATCAAATGTTTGTACATGACGCAAGGAAAGAGAGTTGGAATTCAGCCAACGACCTGTGTTTCATGTGTCTCTATGCAAAACTTTATGTACCAAAGTGTCCAAAGTCTATGCTTCAGTATCTGAAAAATAATTGCAATTTGGTGAGTCACGACTCTGTGAATAAAAACAATAATCAAATTCTCATGGCATAATCCATAATCAAATATCATCAAGATACAATGCAAGTATAACAATTGACTATGCAAATGCAAATGCAATAGCTTTATTTTTGTCGTGACCGAGCAAGACAAACATTGCTCCCGGGATATTCATGTGATTCATGTAACATATGATTTGGGACCTATTGGTCCATCTTCCTATAATTCATTTGACATATAATTTGGGACCTATTAGTCTATCTTCCTGTAATTCATTTGACATATGATTTGGGACCTATTGGTCCATCTTCCTGTGATTTGCAAGTATTTAACAAGTCGGTCACAATGCCCCTTTTAGTTCCACATGCAAGTGCTTATTCACAAATTATATGCTAAGTAATCGTTAAGAGCATTTGATTCTCACTTGGCCTGTATTCTCATGTAACATGTAACAATTCAATCATATATACATGTAATAGAACATAATCATATTATTTCCATGTAACATGTAACAATTCAATCATATATAGATGCAATAGAGGATAATCATATCATACAATTATCACATA
>CATIWR010210489.1:0-42525 GCA_949677035.1 Omphalea diandra | reverse complement strand
AATTTACTACTCCAAATCTCTTTATATTTTCAGTTTAGAGCCACCCTCGCCCCCTACCCTAACCCCCAACAACCACCCCCGCCAAAAAAAAAAAAAAAAAAAAACGAAACAAAATAATAAAATCAAATTGACCAAAAAATGCAAGGTAAGAAATTTTGTAATTATTATAAAAATGTTCACATTTTCATCAGTTGTTTTTTTTGTTCAATTTGTGTTTATTTTTTGGTTTTGTTTTTTTTTTTTTTTTTTTTTGGCGGGGGAGGTTGTTGGGGGTTAGGGTAGGGGGCGAGGGTGGCTCTAAACTGAAAATATAAAGAGATTTGGAGTAGTAAATTTATGATACCAAATAGTCCTATTTTGTTGTGATTGTTCTATTAATGAGGTTCAAATATTTTTTCAATACATATATATATATAACCCAATGAGTTGAAAATTAAGGCTGAAACATCTATCACAATATCTATACTTAAATTATTAGCCATTGAAAAATATTCTTATATCTTTTTTTTAGGAAAGAGTATCTAAAAATCTCTTTATCTTTATCTTTTATATATTTTGTTTATCCTTATCCTCATTAACGTAATCCCATTAATATATATACACACACATATATATGATACATATTCTAATTAGTTGTTTGGGATTGAAAGCATTAATTATTTGATCACCACCCACAATGGCGAGGATCTCTTATTCTTCTTTCTGTTATTTTATTTGGCTGGCTTTGTTGTTTGCCAATTATAATGGATGTCAATCAACAGCAAATGATAATATTGAAGTGTATGAACTGAAGAGGGGAAATTTCTCTTTCAAGTTCACTAATTATGGTGCAACTATGCTTTCTGCTATTCTCCCTGACAAAAATGGTCTTAACCTCTCACTCTCCCTTTCTTTGCTACTCTACTCTTTGTTGTTATTCTATCATTATTATTAGGTTTTCATTTCAGGGAACTTAGCTGATATCGTTCTTGGGTTTGATTCTGTTGACAAGTATAAGGTGATTGCATTCTTCCAAAAAAGAAAAAAAATAAAAAAATTATATATATATATATATATGTGTGTGTGTGTGTGTCAATATCAAGTTATTTAATTTCATTTGACAATAAATTAAAAAAAATAAATTTGCAGAATGATACAACCTACTTTGGAAATATTGTTGGACGTGTTGCCAACAGAATTGGAGGATCTCAGTTTTCTTTGAATGGAACCATCTACAAGTTGGTTCCTAATGAAGGAAAAAATATACTACATGGTAATTCATGTTTTCCCATTTTTTAGATTTTTTTTTTTTGTGCAACATGATTGTGTTGTACATTTCTTGATTTTGTTATCAGGTGGCCCCAAGGGATTCAGTGAAGTTACATGGACAGTCTATAGTTACAAAAAAGATAGCCATATCACATTCACCTATGACAGCTTGGATGGCGAGCAAGGTATACGAGTATTAGCCATCTTTCTTTAATTATTATCTTGGCCATAAAATGAAAATTTAGGGAAATTGTTGGCACAGAATGAAAGAGGCATAACCAAAGTGAAGTCAAATGTAGCTTCTTAGTTTTGGTTGAAATCAAACTAACTGAACCTTATACTTGCAATGGATTCTGTACAGGTTTTCCTGGAGATCTTCCTGTGTCAGTGACGTACTTTATAGTTGGCACAAACAGATTAGCAGTGAAAATGATTGCCAAGCCAAAGAACAAGGCCACTCCAGTGAACCTAGCCCTTCATACCTATTGGAACCTTAAAGGTCATAACAGTGGAGACGTCCTATCCCACACTATCCAAATCTTTGGACCTCAAATAACTCCGGTGGACAATGATCTCATTCCAACTGGAGAATTCACCCCCGTAAAAGGCACCCCATATGATTTCTTGGAGCCCCGCGAAGTTGGAAGCAGGTTCAATGAGCTTCCTAACGGATATGACATCAACTATGTGCTAGAGGACTTGAATCCAGGGAGGCTGAAGAAGGCTGCAGTGTTGACGGAAAGTGAATCTGGTAGGAAGTTGGAGCTGTGGACTAGTAAACCTGGGTTGCAGTTCTATACTAGTAATAAGCTGAACAATGTTAAGGGTAAAGATGGATTTGTTTACTTGAAGCACGCAGGAATTTGCTTGGAGACTCAAGGATTTCCTGATTCCGTTAATCACCCAAATTTTCCTTCTCAGATTGTGAATCCAGGAGAGACTTATCGTCATATTATGGTTTATAGGTTCACAAGTGAGTAGGCAGATGTATCATGATTAGCTATTTCTTCTCATATGTTCAACTAGCTTATGAATAATTCAGGATAGCATGCTTTTAGAACAGTTTTGATCCTCAATCTTACTTGTTTTAGAATCTTAATCTAGTGAAAATTAATTTCTCCATATTTCTAAGCATTTAATTTGTTCTACTGTTGTATTCACATGGCCTGGGCCTTGCCTTTTTTAACTGAAGTTAGGTGACGGGGCGAATTAATTAAGTTGGATCTTGCTTTACTTGAATAGATGTATAGGTGCCAAAAACCTGTTGGAAAATCCTTGTCATACCAACCCATTATGTCAATTCACATCTAATTTCAAAAGGATAATATGTCAAGAACCAAAAATTAAGCCATACTAATTAATTCAACATCCAGGGCACCTGAAACCTACATAATGGGCAAACATTACTGTTCTGCAGCCAATTCTGGATGCAACTCTCATGATACACATGCAAGCACGGCATTCGCGTAACTTCCATCCCAATTGAAATATCTTCCAAGCATATCACACATTGCCTGGAAAAATCTTTGTCAACCTTGACCTTCTCTAGCTTTTCAATCGCCAACTTACTAGCACCAATGAATCTCAATCCCTGCGAGTGGAATGACTCCAAGAAAGCAGCAGCGGCATCATCATCATAACCTCCATTACTTGATTGTATAGTTGTAAGACGCACAACCATGGGAATAACCTTTCGGTCCAGGTGTTGACTTTCTTGTGCACACCGCACTATCTTCTGAATCATTATGGGATGGACATGCAAGGGGATGTTCATATCTGTGAGCATGGTAACTATGGTGGACCAAGAATGTATAAGATGCTCTCTTTTTACTTGAAATTTCTTCAAGATTGTACGTGAAGCAGTACCTTCCTCCTGGGTCGAATTGAATGGTGTGAAGTCGGAAAACATTGAGATCAAGAACATTGCTCCTTCTGGTGATGAAGAATCATCATCCATGTGTTCTTGATCATCTTCAACCAGCCATGCCTCACATTGATATGTTAGATTTGTAGGCATCTTGAAGAAGAAAAATTCAGAGACATTATTGGGTTTGATTAATAAATTATTTATAGTTGGTTAGGGAAGGGTCATCACTAGGCTAATTGGATTTGGATTCACAATCAGTATTAGGAAAGGAGTGACTTTGAAGCTAATAAAAAGAAAAGTAGGGTTGCTATCAAAATCGTTATGGACATATTTACAATTTGAGATTCTTTTCTTGTTAGGAAACTTTTTTTAAACAAAAATATTTCATTTGGCTTTTTTTTTTTTTTAAAAAAATTCATTTGGCTGTCGCTCAAATTCAAAGTAGAGATTTTATTGAAAAACCTCTTCTTAAGAATCTTGATGGGTAATTAAGACAGATTTCTGCTTTCTATCGGATTGGATTAGGATTTGGTTTATATTAAAGTGTTAATTACTAAATTTTTGTATGATTTATTATAATTAATTAACTCGTCTCTAAATTTTTAATATAATATGATAAATTTTTTTTTGTTATCCTAAAAAATATTTTATTAATTTTTCATTAAATTTATCTGAAACATTAATGATATTTTTAATTTAATTTCTCAAATTTTTATTAAATGCTAAAAACTTATATAAAATAATATAAAATTTAATAGAAATTAAAAATTATTCTTAGTTTGATATCAAATTCTTTTTTACTCAATATCTTTTAAATTTCTCAACAATAAATAAAAAAATTAAGTAAAGGACTTTTCTTTCATTAATAATAACCGAAACTAAGAAATCAAACCAAAAAAAACAAAACAACTCAAAGTTAAAAATCATATCATAGAATAATTTAGAATTCTAAATGAATGAGAAATTTTTTTGTAAACTGAAATTAGTACATCATTTAAAAAAAGTATTTAAATAATATATTTTAAATATAAATTAACAAAAACTATAAAATGACATTTCATTTAAAAAAGAAAGTCATATATATAGCTGATTATGAATAATTAGTGAACTAAATGTATATTAGAATTTTTTAAATAAAAAATTTTAAAAACAAAGAAAAATAATAATAATAAAAAAGGCCTTTTACCAGCTGCAATTAAACGCCAAGGAACCGCACGACCTTCTATAACGAGAATCAAACTCAAATGTCTTGTGAAAACAAATCTATTAACTCAAAACAAATCTTATATTTAACCGACCCATCTTTACCCTCTTGATCCTCTTTTCCTTTGGTTTCCTCGAATTCGCATCCGTTCGAAGCTCAATTCCCTTATCCACCACCAGTGACGGCTGGCTCACCTCATCATCCACACCAGACCATTTTGATGATTTGTCCTCGGCTTTCAAGTGGGTTGTGCTCAGTTTAGAGAAAATCACAGGGTTCTAATGGGTCTGCTTTTTTGCAAATTATTGCTGGTGATTCTAAGAGTACTGGGTTAAAGATGGGACGTGTTAGTGTTTTGATTAAAAGATGGATTTGGATTCATGATAATTTGGATACTTTATATTCTTGCTGCTGTGGGTTGAACTGTTTGTGGACTGAATATTCAGTTCTTGGTCTTCTTGTCTTCAGGTGGTAGATAAGGAGATGATGTTTCTTGACTTGTGCAAATATGCAAGGGAAGTGAAACACATGGTTGCATTTCGTTGTGAACATAGCTGTTGTGGACTGATGATGTATTTATCGTTGTGGTGGCCGTGGTGGTTTTGAAGTGGGACTTAGGCTTGACTCTGGTTGAGATTATAATTGTTTCTTGCAAATTTTCAGAATTGAACGAGGGATTAACTGCCTAATTGTGCGAAGATAAAGTAGCTACCAGATTTTGATCACAATACAAAACCTTTGGTTTGCGCTGAATTCCATTTCTGGAGGTGAAAGATTTATGCTCTTTTTGTTTTTCAAGATTCTTTATTAGGTCTTGACTATATTGAGATTTATTGAGCTGGGTTTGTATCAAACATCATTCTTTTTTTTTAGAATACTTTTATAAGTTTTTTTTATTGAATTTATAAATTTTTTAATGATTTTTATGAAATTTATAAATGACTTTAGAAGTTTTTTATTTTCAAAGTCTATAAAAATTTTGAAAAGTATTGAAATAATTTCACTGAGACTTATTAGACTTCTTATTTTAAAAAGTCATCTAAAGTCTATAAAAATTTATAGATTTTAAAAGTTAATGACTTTTTGTTATAATTGAATATATCCGAATTTTTAAAAATTCTTATTGAATATCTCTTAATTTTTAAAAATTATTTAAAAGTCACTATTAAATACCTTATAATTTATAAAATCCATTAAATTCTTTAATTCTCCTTATATAATACACCCTACTTAATCTTTTCTTCTCACGGTTGAGATTTTTCTTTGAACAAAAAATTTTGAGTATTTGTTTGTTTCCAAAAAAAAAAATTATGATTGTGGAATGGAGGGTAATTTTAATCTTATCACATGCCCATAGGATGAGGAGAGGAGAAAGACTATGGAACTGCATTATAAATTGCTCTACTGATGTGCCAATCTTTATAGAGCTGTCTTCTAGTGAGTCAATAATTAAGTGGTGGTCAAGTAAGTCGTTTGTAGGAGAGTCATGCGACTTGTATGGCTAAGCTTGTCCTATATATGCTCTGATTATATGGTTGGCAAAGTTGAGATCCTATCTTTGATCTCAACTTTCAAAACAATGTTAGGATTTTGCTTTTTCATCTTGTGGATGAGGGGCAGACTATGATTTTATGTAAAAGAAGAGCTATTCAAATCTTGCTAGTGTGCTAAGTGTTGGTGGATTTCAGTGTTTCCAGCCCTATACCTACAATATTCTAGGAAAAAATCATTTATGTTAAATGTGAGGTCGGCAATACTGGATGTCCACCGGAAATGAATTTCCGGCACCGATGACATTGAGTAGCTGATAGTGTAATGCTTAATCTCCCAATACAGAGCAATATAGACAACCGGAGTGGGATTGCTGCCTATATATAACACACTTGGTCCTTCAATTTCATTAGATTGATTACATAACCCTTCCGATATTGGTTCTCCATGAAATACAACTGGAGAAAGCTATTTGCTCTTTGAGTTCGAACTTTGTATTTGAATCCATAGCCACATTAACAATTGAGTTCATATTTAATAAATTAATTTAACATAATTATTTATCTTATCATGTGAAAAATGGTCGTATGTCATCATATTTTCATGAAATAAATTTATATTTCATTCATTATATTTCAAATTCTGGCAATTTTAATTTCATCTTATTTCCGCACCATATCTTGTAATATTCCACAAGTCCCGGAAATCAGAAACACGAGTGGAAGTAAGGACAAAAAAAATGTTGGCATCTGAAGTTAGAAATTTGGGTTTTAGTCTAATCAAGCATTGGCCGAACGTAGCTTTTATTCTAACATTAATTCATCCACTTTAACCCAGTTTGGGAATGAAGTGATGTCGCTAGCTTAGGCATAAGTTTATGGTATAGTGCGTGAGTATCAATGCTACCATATGCTGCTGATTTATTGATAATTCAAAGAATGGTCTAATGGGAATTGGGCAAGCATCAAGTTACCCTGAATGGGAACTTAAGCAGTTGCTTCAATATTTTCCATTGATTGTTTAAAAAAAAAAAAGAAAAAAATTTCGTACATGACTGTCTTCTTCATGGAAAAATTTCAATGACTCAATGTTCTTTCAACATTTTAAGGTCCGAACTACATAAATAATAATAGCTGTGAGATTAGGCTCTCTTTCGTCTAGCACAATCTCGGGGTGAGATCCTTATTCAAGAAAGCTCCATACGATGCACCAATAAAAGTCCCTGCTTCATTTGAATAAGCTAAGCCAACAGCTTTTCCGGCGACACGAATGCATTCGCAGTTCAGACTTCTGATGTTTGAAACTCCATATAATTTAATCCCTTGATATGCTGCGCATAAATCTTTAATAGAACAAGGCACCATTACTGCAAGGAACTTCAAAACAAAAGCCTTGTGAGGCTAATCTAAGAAAAACAAGAAGCCTTGGTAACCAGCAACCTCAACATTAGGATCCTGAAGCATCATCCTCAGGAGAAGAATCCCTTGATACATGCTCATCCTCATCCTCTTCTTCATCCTCATCGTAATCAATAGAAGAAGGCTGCCCATTGAGATCCACATTTACACCATTTACCCTTCTCACAAACTGGCCCCGGACACGAGGCCTCCTTTCAGCAAGTTTTTTTCGATTAGCATACCTAATCTTCTTATCAAAACAACGCTCTTTCCTTTTCTGTCTAAACTTCATCAATGCTGCCTCTCTTCTATCTACTTTATTCACTTTGACATCAGTGGAAGATGAACTTCCAAATGATGGCCATGAATGAGCAGCAGGCATTTGACCAGGTTGTAAACATATATTAACAGGGTAATAGGGGAATGATGCCATCCCATTCACATGAGAGGAACATTGGTGAAGATGACTGTATAGAGGCAGTATAGCTGAAGGTGAACTATGCAGCTCATGCAGATTCTTTTGATATACTTGTGCTGATGACGGCATTAACATTTGATTCACAACTCCTGACATATAATATGGATAAACACTTTGTGTGGATAAACCTGAAGTATCAAGTTGAAGTTCATTTCTTGGATGCATAAGCAACTGAGGGATATTTTCATCCTTGAAATTCCCTTGAGGAAATTCCCCCGACATGGGTGGGGTGCAAGATCTCTCCATTGAAAGAGAATCAGGGATACTAGAACTGCTACGGAAGTCATCTTGTGAATAGCTCTCCCATGTCTCTCCATTTTCATGTAATTGAGCATCATTAGCCACTTGCTGACCACATGCTTCAAGTTTCTCTTCTGTCCTCAAATTTTGAGGAGCACTATCCTCAATGCTGGCAAACCCTGTGGGAGTGTTTTTGATTGTGCTTGATTTCACATAAGTAAAGAAGGCAGAGGACTCGCCAATTTTCAACTCACTCTTCTTTGGAACAGATGTCAATTGTCCTGAATATTATTTTCCAGATCAGATTTGGCTATTTTTTTGAACAGTAAATGGCAGTGGCAAAATCGAATCCAAGCAATACTAAAATAACAATAAAATTTGTAAAGTATAAAAAAAAGTCAAAATATGTCAAATTGAAGAAAAGATGTTTCAAATGACAAAAATTTTTGAGCAGAGTACCTAAGCTTATAACTGCAAATGACTAATATAATACAAAAAAGTTTTTTTTTTTTTTTCACTCTTTTATATGTCTACCAAATTGTTACAGAATCTACATTGGTTCAGCTAAAAACCATGCAATAAATAGCTTCATTGGCCCAAATCATTTTCTCAATATGATTGAACCAATAGTTAGTTAATTCTTTTATCTTTAAATTGCACCTAATTGAAAATGAACCTGAAGCAGATTAGCCAAATGCCCCAATGATAATACTCTAGAAGCAGAAGTTCGATCATGCAAAGTAGCTCACCTGCTCTGCGATCATTTATCCCTGGTACATCCGGTCGATATTCCAGTGGATTGTTAGGTGAAGGATTAACATAAGCAGTAGAAGCCGCAGAAGCAGATGCAGGTGCAGTTGCAGACACCACCATAGCTGTAGCCGTAGCCGCTGCGACAGACTGAGGCAGAAAAAAATGCCAACTTTAACATCATCAAATTATATTTAAAATTCAATTACAACTAGGAATGTATGGATATTTTATTACATTAATATTTATTGAGCATGCATTTCAACCACGATATTGTGAACATAAGTAGATGCAGCATGGCAGATTAGTGGTTGGCCTTTTTGAGGCAGTATGAGATTCATAGTACATCAGATAATGTACTGTGATTTAGACTTGTAACGTATTATCAAATCAGAGGTCCATATTTGATATCGTCACAGATTGATTAACAAACACGTAAAATACTTACACAAGACAAACAGTCAAAACAAAGTCATAGACATCTCAAAACCAAGAAATGCCAGAGAAATAGAAGCTCATTCACGACGCTGAATTTCAAGCTTTGCAAGAACTTGAGTTCAATAGTCCTACCAGCATAGCTGTGTAATTTAATAATGATTAATGCACGTATACAGATAAGAAAAAAAGATGATCAACATCTTAGTATAATCTAGATAGGACAGCACATTAGAACATTTCAGGGTTCACAATAACAAACATTCACAAAAATAGTTTAATTATATATTTAAGGATCTTATGTATGTGCACTTGTTTATTCATGTTTAATCTTATTATTTGTCTACTTCTTTTCCTCCTTTCAGTGCTACTGGATCTTTTGAGAAACTCTGCCATAAACAGCACCAGTTCTTTCAGTCCTAATACCAATACCAACCACTTCAAATAAGTTGAAGCAATATGTCATATATGAAATTACATGCATGCAATCATGATAAGCATGACCCCTCTGAAGGGTTTCCACAGTAAAATCTTTACAATCTCACTAGTTACTGGAGCTCAAAAGTACATATAATACTTGCCCCATCTTCCTGATAAGTTGATACACCCATTTCTGGATTTGTGCACTTCCGAGACTTGTCATCTGTGTCGTCTGAAAACAGAGTAGTACTGTTTGTGTTGGCATCACTAGGATCTGATGCTACCAGATCAAAGTCATAATTTAAGATGTTCTTCTCTGCTAATCCAAGCTGCCGATCACAAAAACAGTAATGAATGCCTCAATATTTGTTTACGTGCAAGTGATATGCTGGCTATCAGTTAACCAGAAAGTATTGAATTATATAAAGAAAAAGAAACAAAAGTGCATATTAATATGCCATAAGTAAACCATAACATTCAATTCACATGAATCCATAATTTTCATAATGTGCTATCTTATATGTATGTACAATGTGTTCTACTCAAAGTAAGATTAGCATTCATTGAATGTTGATTTGTTGAAAGTTTAAGAGGCATGTTATTGTCTGTGCCTATCACCAAGAAATTATCCAAAAATTGCATTTCCTTAGTTTTCTTTTCCCTCTAACTGAGGGCCTTCAATTCTACTAAAAGTCTGGGGAAAAACTAGAACCCACCCGATATCTACTTGCATGCATACTGATACTAAGAATAAAAGAAGAGGAGGTTTCTCGGAGCAGGAGGGACAGGGTAGTTGGGGAGGCAAAAAAGATTAGAAAATCAATAAGCAAGAGCAAACCAACCATACGCCTTCTTCTCCACATGTGAGTCCAGAGGTTCAACAGCTCATTAGTGCGTAAAGGCTTCACAAGATAGTCTGCTGCTCCTAACCTCAAGCACTTAACAACAATTGAGACTTCATCCCGTGCCGACATCACTTATCAAAAAGGAAAGCATTTCAATAATGAGGACCTATGCCCCAAACAAGGTTTTAGTGCAAAACAGAACATAAGTATTACAAAACAAGCTTACTGATCACAGGAATGCGGCGCAACTCTTTATCCCGTGTGATATACTTCAACATCTTCATGCCTTTGTTCATTGGAAGGTCAACTTCAGCAAGGATGATATCAATATCAGGTCCCTCAGCATTCAGCGCATCAATGACCTGCCTCGCTGATCTCACTGATGTAACTGTGAACCAAAGGCCATGCTGTTCATTGTGGAAATTGCACATTGACTTGGAAAGCAAACATTGAAATACTAAATCAAATTAAAAATGAAGCACTCTCTGAAAATATAATCAAATAAACTAAATTCTACAAAGCTTTCCTGCGCACAATAAAGTCCTTGTTGAAAGAGAAACCAAGTTTCAAAATGGAGGTACAACAAGGTAATCCATTAAGAAAGAATCAGTAAGAGTATAAGACAAAGTCTGAATTGTAACTAAAAAGGCAAGAAATGAAAGTGGAATAGCACAAGTAAAACACACAGCAAAGTTAGACATGATTGTACTAAGGGGATCAGTTGAATCTAAGTCCATCTTATAACGGCTGCTAATCTCTCCCATCAATTTTATGTTCTGTTCAGACTCCTAGTAAAGTTTTCTTAGCATCATCCAGCCTTCTATATAGCTCATCCAAATAGGAAAAGCCCAATAACTACACACAGTCAAAATTCTACTGAGACAACTTGAGCTTCAAGATCAACTCAGTAAGTATCAAAACTAACCCCCAAAAATATCTAGTTTTCTTTTTCATCATTAGATGGGGAGCAAAGAAAAATATGATTTGCATGCAAGGTGGCAAATTCTAACAATTCAGCTACTTGAATTGAGAATACCATTTACTTCCATAATGAAACCTAACAGAAAAGAAACATTTCATATCCTCTATGACATCCACATAATCCTAGCACACTTTCAATCTTTCCAATCTACCAGAACGTCATCAAATTAAATTTCAACACCCTCCAAAAATCACAATATCCAATGCAAGATCCTTACACACGACAAAACATATAACCTATTAACACTTCCCTTAAGCTACGATTAAAAAATTACAGTACCAGCTACTTATAACACAACCAATCGTCAAAAATTATACCATTCCAACTAAAACCAAAAACCAACATCATAAACATAATCCACTCAAAATCATTTTTTTTTTTAAAAAAAAAAAAGCAAGTAGATATGATTCAGTAAAATAGTATACCCTGATAAGAACACTTCAAAAGGAGAGTAAAAACTTCGTCAGAGCTCTTGGAATCATTATCACATAGCAGAATCCTGACTTTGCTCCTGTCAATCAGCCCTTCTCCTCCACTCTTACTAGTTCCACTCTCCTTCTGCTGGTTCCCCTCCATCAATAACTGCCCCTGCTCTTTCTTTATTCCTCACGCGTCCACACAGCAAAAAACACTAAAGAAACTCCATCAAAAACTTCTCCTCTTCCTCTTCCCTAATTATAAAGTTATGGTTTGGATCAGTTCCTGTCCGTACAGCGAATTCATTTATGTTCCATACACCAAACCTAACTTGTAGACACAGGGAGGAAGGAAGGAGAAGAAGCTGATTTAAATATTAATTTTTCAAAAAAGAAAAGCTGGTAAAAAAAGAGTATTTAATTCAATATGCACACGTTAGTTTCTATCCATGAACGGGAAGACAAGTTAATAAGGAAGGAGGAAACAGACAAATTTGTCAGAATATCTGACGGCCCGTATCGGGGATCATAGTGGGACCAGGACGGAAACCTAGATCGAGATCACCGGTTACCCAGCGCACGCTAGCTTAACGCTAAAGCCGTCTCTGTCTCTCTCCCTCTCTCTAGTCGGCCAGTTGGTTGGGGACCCAAAAAAGTTAAAGAAATTTCCTCTGCTAAGTCATCTTTCTCTCTCAGCTATTCCATCTTTAACAAAAGAATAATTCAATTTCAATGGGGATGGTGCGGTGGCTAACATGCGCCGCCGAGGGCGTAGTGCGCATCCGCGGTATATGTTAGCAGGAGTGGGGACGTGGAAGGGAGAGGCGGGACAGGGCAGGGAGGGGAGAGAGAAAAGTGCAAGGAAAAGCGAGGAGGGCAGAGTGTTTGTGGATAGTTTGGTAGAGATAGGGAGAAAGCCACGTCACCCATAAAGATATTTTTTTTAAAAAAAAAAGGAAAAGTTAAAATATTATCTTAGATATTTTAAGGGAAACAGTGATAAGTGGGAAGCGGAGGGTACATAAGAAAAGAAAATTTTGGTGTGTGTAATTTGTGAACAATGAAACGTGGTGGTGCCAAGTGGTGAGCTACGAGAGGCAAAAACCAGAAATGATGATGGACCAACCATTATCTTACATGTGATTAGATTATAGTTATACATCATCACCATATACTAAAAAGTGTAAAACCGACAGCCAATCAAAGTGTTTGATGGTTCATATCTGAAAAGAACTTTATGTTTTGAAGGTGATTGGATATGAATTGGGATGATGTCCATCCGCCTCCCTTCCTTCGGGGCATCTTGCAATTAGAAAAAAATGAAGGACTACAGTCCATTTTAGCCCATCAATTATTCCAAAACATCCAACTATTAATTTAATTAAGTTCAATTTTGATTTGTTAATTTACATGGAAATGGTAAAGTTGTAATATTTTAAATTAAAAAATATTCTTTAAAAAAAGAAATAAAAATTTTATATATAGCATCAATTTTTAATTATATTTTCATCTCATCGTCTAGAGTGTAAATAAATCAAGACAACTCACAAATTACTCAATATCGACTCGAGAAATATTTGAAATCGATTAAAGATTAATCGAGCCGACCTCGTATTCGAGTTATTCGAAAAATCGAGCGAACCAAATTTGAGTATTAAAATATTCAACTCGAGAGACTCACAGGACTAATCGAGTTTAGATAATATTAAGTAATTTTATTAATTTATCATTTAAATACGTCATATTTATAATATTATTCAATCAACTTTAATTGATCCATGCATAATTAAGTTTATTCAAATCAAAATTTCAATTTATAGAATTCATAAAAAAATGAATAAATAAATGAGTATAATCAAATTGAGTTTGAGTATTCAAGTGCTCGATTAAACTCGAACTCAAGCTTAAAAATTGAAACTCGATAGAGTTTAAGTTTAAGTTTTGAGTTTTAAAGTTGAGATCAAACTTGAGTTGACAGGATTCGACTCAGTTTGACTCAATCACACCCCTACCACTATCACATCCTTCTTTATACAATTACCATTACAACACTACTACAATATAGAAGTATTGGATGCTCATTCCTATTAACTCCAAAATCAATTTTTCTATAAACTCAAGAAATAATTTTTTAAAACTTTAATTGAACTAAAATTGAAAATCTAAACAAAATTGACCAATTCAATTCGATTTAGTTTGTTTTTTATAATTCAATTCGATTCAATTGTTAATATTTAAATTTTCAATTTTCAATTTTTGATTTAGTTCGTATAATGAGAACCAAATAAATCGAACTAAAAAAGTATTTAATGTTCTTTACTCCAAAATAAAAAAAAAAAAAGTCTTATTTTCTAAATAAAGTTGTCGTTTCTCCACTTCTTACTGATATTCTTCTTCTTTTTCTCCTTCTTATCTTTCTTCTTTTTTTTTTTTTTTTTT
Organism: Omphalea diandra; assembly: GCA_949677035.1. Lineage (NCBI taxonomy): Eukaryota > Viridiplantae > Streptophyta > Magnoliopsida > Malpighiales > Euphorbiaceae > Omphalea > Omphalea diandra. The sequence continues at coordinate 28,313 of CATIWR010210489.1, read as the reverse complement.
ACTAAAAGAACATATCTAATTTTTCTATTTTCATTAATATGAACTATTTTTTTAAAAAAATTTCTTTCTTTTGCTCATCAAGGTCACCTGAGCCCATACCATTGTCACTTGCCTCCTTTTTGCTAGGATGATTGTGGAAGATAACATTGCTTTCATTGATTGCAACCATCAATTCTTAATGTATCCCAACAGTAACTAATGCATGTGATGAATTTTTTTCTTCTCAAAACATAAATTTTTCATAAATTTATATTAATTTATTATGATTTATTTAATTAAAAGTTTTAGGTAATTTTACGATTAATTTTTGTGTAAATTTAATTTTGAGATTAATATTTTTATTAATTTATTTAGATTTCTGTAATTAATAATTTAGGATTAATTTATATTATTTTTAGAATTAATTTATAATTATTTTGTTCACTTTTGTGTTAGTGAATCATTTATTAATATTTCTCATGTAATTTTATAAATTTGTATTTAGTTGCATGGATTTTTTGATTAATTATGACACTGTAAAATTCAGACTTTGAATAATATTATGGAGCATCCAATCCTTTAGTTAGTGTGTTGATATTTAGAAAATCAAATTAAAAAATCGAATCTAACCAAATTTTTTTTAATTCAATTTAATTTAATTTTATAAATATTTCAATTCGATTCAATTAATTTTTAAAATATTTTAATTTCTTTAATTTTATTTTATTCAACTCAGTTTGAACCTAACTGACCCAATGTTCACTCCTAATTATCAATAATTTATCTAAGATCACATTTTCTTGCAGCACCACAACACCTTATACTCTCTTTCCATTTACTGTCAGTGCTACTTAGATCTTTAGATCTTTGTACTCCAACTTATGAGTTGGAGTCTCTTTAGATTTGATATTGAATCTCCTTCGAACTTGGATCGTATATGAGATTTGGGCTTTTCCATGCTTTAAGTTTTATGAACATTGATAATTAGCTAAAGAATTGAGTCTGGTGATATGGTTATGGTTTAGTTGTTAGATTGTTTGGATTTTAGATTTTTTGAATTGTTTAATTAATTAATGTGGAGTTTGAAATTTATAGATTATAACAGTGATTTAAAAGGATGAAGAATCATATAAAGAAAATGAATCAATAGTGGAACGAACGAATATCTTCCTGATGAAAAAGAATAAGAAAATAAAGGCACCGAAGAACTACCAATGGAACTAAGATATCGAATGTCAATGGTGGAGAAGTAACCCTGTATTTGATGGGAAGCACAAGGCAAATAGGAGACAGTAGCATCAAAATCCGCGCTACCGAAATCAGTGCCAGCAAAAGGGAATGATCCTTTCCCTTTAATTTCATCTTTTTCTTTTCCTTGGATTTTGTTGTACATATTAGATACTAGAGTTTATGTAGAGGAGATCATGAATTGACTGGATTCTGAAAAGTTCTTTAACTCAATATTAGTTGTATGAAAAGATATGTTGACGGCATATCTTTGAGTTTTAAAAACAATGTAGAAATAATTTTTCTTAATTTGGATCCAAGAACAATTTTTAATCCAAAGATTGAAGGAATAGAGAAATTTAGGGATGATTTTGATTTGCATGGTCTATGTTGTTTATTTTTGCTGGTTGTGGAGTAGAAAATTTCAGTATGGTGATGAGATGAGTATAATACAAAGAAAAGAAAATGAACCCATAAGTTTTTTATAATTAATTAATTAATTTTTATTTGATTTTGCCCGCTTGTAATTTAGTCCATACATGTGAGATTTTTTGAGCTGTTTTTTAAGTAATATGAGGTTAATACCACTAGAAGTTAATTTTAAGCTCAATTCAATATTTCAAAATAGTTTATCAAAAAAAATATTTCATAATTTTATACAAAAAATTATTTCAAATAGTTGAGGGGCAAAATGGACTTTAGGCCTAATGTAAACAGTACCGACTTGTCCCTTGCCAGACCCGAAAGGCAAAATCTAGAGGGGAAAATAACACATGCATTTTTTAAACATATATGCAGATGTTCCAGCTCAAATTGGAGGGTGAAAAAGTGGAAAATGCTCAAAAAAAAAACTTGGAGCTTGCTTTACTACATTTGCCTCTCTCTCTCTCTCTCTCTCTCTTTTCCTTTTTATTATTAAAAGAAGAAGAAATGATGAGTGAAGCACAACTGAAAAACCAAAGCATCAGAATGCTCAAAGGAATCGAATTGCCTACAAGAAGAGCAGGTCAATGAGTGAGCTTGAAATAGAGAATCAATAATATGGTAAAGACAAGTGCTGCAATGATGGAGCCAATTATCCATTTGTTCCTGCTCATCCTCCTTGACATGGCTGTTAATATCTTCTTGCTTCTGCTGATATTGCCATCCACCCCATGAAGCTGAAAATGTAAGATACGATATTAACAATTAGTCCACCTGGAAAGGTTGATTCAAACAGATCAATATCATACTTAGAACACAATAAACCATAATATCACCCATGTCATTTAACAGAAACAGAAGAAGGGGCAAACCATACCGTGTTCTGAGCATGTAAAAGAGCCTGGCGCTGTTGATGCAAATCTTGAAGGATTGAGACACCAAGCTCTTCTGTTGTCAACATTGTTCTTCTACTCTCCTTAATTCTTTCAGTTGACTGATTCAATCTCTCTGTTGATACCAATAGTCTCCCTCTTTGATCAGCAGAGACCTGTCCCATTATACACCAGTGTCAGAAGAAAAGCACAACAATTAGTTATCCAAAATCTCACTTTTTTTTTATTAATAAGATTCAATACGAAACCCTGGAATAAACTGAATTTTTTAATAAAAATGATAATAGAATCCATAAACCATTTAAATGAAGTCCAAAATTAACACAACTTTTTTGATACACTAGCAAATCATATGAAAAAGAATGCCAAAGCTAAGGGCAGTACAGATGAGATCAACACCATGCTTCAGTGATTACTGCTTTAAGCAAACAACCAAAGATAAGATCTTCCAAAATTCAACTAGAAAACATAAAAGCTCACTCAAAACAGTAGGTATTTCATTCTTCTGACATATGTGAGAATGACAATGGAGAATGACTTTCATACATGAGTTGATGATTTGATCTGACCAGTCACAGATTTTGTCATACCCCTCATGAACTTTTTATAGGAATAAATCACACAATCCTGCAATGTTTTTTTGAGACTTCTTAAATGTGCCAAGCCAAGCCCACTTAAACAAAGTTTATTAGAGGCAGTACATTTGATTTTAGAGACTCACTTGCCACATAGTTTATAGCCATTTATTCATTGCTCACCACACTGCTAAGACATTTTCAGTATAAATGGAAGATTCAAGCTGCTGATCTAAATAATTGGAAATATCACTTTGCAAAGCTGCAAACTGCCAATTAATTTATCTGACCAAAGAAAAGCCTACAACTGCAATCTAAGTCAATGACATTGAACATAACTATTCACTGACAGCATAAAGAAGGCATCTCAATTATCAGTTATTTTAAAAAAAACATACGGAGGAAAGAAAAGATGATAATTTTGTTGATAGGGCAACCAATATGTTTAAAGGAGTCACAAAGCAAAGTCGCAATACCCATTTTAAGCACAAAAACATGAAAATGAGAAGTTTGGGATTCACAAGAAAGTAAAATTGAGAAATATCTGCCAATGCTTTATTCAGTTCTTGGAACAATCAGGAGCATTAGGTATATTTTCTACTTTCAAGTAACTTAAAAATTCTTAAAGTTGAAATCTAATCATCAAACAAATATCAGTCAAAGCATGCATACCACCATTGCATCTGTCTTGCCTGAATCCAACAATTCATCCCAAGCAGTCTGATAGGCATTGACAGACGTGATTCTTTTAGCTTCATTCTTCAAATTGTTCAGATCTGTCTTATACTCTCTTAACTTAGCAAGAAGCATTGCCTTTACATTAGGTGGCAAACTCCTTGCCTCAAGATCCATCTTTCTAATCTGGAGAGATTCAGGCAGATTTCATGGTAAATAAAAGAATAATAGTAAAAATGGATGTTTAAGATAGTGAATAGGCTTCCACATTACCAGAGTATCAGCTTCATCCAGTCCAACCTTTACTTCAGAAAGCTTTTGCTTCTTCAGCTCTGCAAAATAAAGAAAGCATGAGACATTTACCAGGCAAAACACTATAATCCCAATTTGAACATGTTACATAAGTTTTCTTTGCTAAGTTAGACAATGAAAAACATCACTACTACATATACAAAACACAGACATCTCCCCAAATACATTGAGATCTGTAAACCGATAGCAGGAAAATATAAAATTTTGAGAAACATGAAAGAAGTGGCACAGGTTTTCTGCACGTGTGGGCTCAGGCCTTCTTTCCAAGCAATTCAATTTCAATATTGGTCATCTATATTGTTTGAATTTCCTTGAATCAACACAAAGATTTAAAATTATGCACATTGAGCATGTTTGACATTGCTATTCCAAAAAGCTTTAGTTGTTGGCTAAAACCATAACATTTTCAAGTTTTGAGGATAATTTTTTGATATTCATGAAACTAGTTTAGTTACCTTAATAATTTAACTTAATAGATATTTGCAAAAGTTTTAAATATGAGCTTCTTTCAAGATGTTTTGGCTCACAAAAACAAAAAACAAAAAATATATTATATAGCAAAGAGGATTTCTTCTAATTCTTTTTCCAAAAGTTGCTATTAGCAGTAGCAATACCAAACATGCCTTTTGAATGAAAACATTAGCTGAAATTAAAAAAAAAAAAAAAATTACAACTAATTACAACTACTACCCATCTCTGGTCCAGCATTTTAGATGACACAGCTTGAACTCCAATATTATACTAAGGGCAAATACAAATGCAGAAGGGCCTCCATCAGGATACGATCAAAACATGAAGTAAAAAACACGAACAATCAAAATAAATTATGAGTTGAGTATGGATTTCTGGTTAGGCAGATTCAAGAATGCGGATGAAGACTTGTTTGATGATAAATTTCAAATAGCTATAAAAAGAACTGCAATTCCTATTACACTCATCTTAAATTTGGCCTTTTTCTCCTCCTCAAGTCTGAATTGAAACAATTTCGAATTAGAGGCATTACTTAGCCATGCATTTAAATTAAAGTCGATTTAGATTCGTATATCAAGCGAAAAATCATATAACCACTGGTAAATTATTCACAAAGACAAATACAGGGCAGATTTAACCAAAAAAGGCAGAAATGAAAAGGTGCTAGTTAAGGTTCGTTACCTCCGTCAAGGGCACTGGCCGCCGTGCATTTCCGCGACAAATTAGCAGAAAGCTCGCAGTATTGGCGCTCGTATCCCTCAAACACCTGACTCATCTCTTCGTATCACCCTTCCTAATTAATCAACCAATCACATAAAAGAATAAAGCCATTAACGCCTATACAATTATACAAAAACAACAGTTACATTGTCCGATTTTGTTTTATGCCACATTAGCGTTAAGGAATTGAGTAATTTCTTCTCTACCGAAATGCGATCCGCCGGACGAAGCGCGGGGAACTCCGATTTTGGGCTTTGGAGCTGATTCGGAAAAATTTCAAGCAAAAACGGTAACAGACATTACGAATTTCCTTTTATACCCTTCATCTATGTTTTTATTAGCAGTTGTCGTCATCCTTTTTGGCACGCGTGGTGCAATGCGGTGGATGCATAATTCGTCGTTTGCAGTTTGCTCTTTGTATTTCTTCCTCCCGCGCTTCCCTCACTCTACAATTATTCCTTCGTTTGCTGCTTCTTCTTCTTGTTTGGTTTAAAAAGATTAGAGTATATTTCACGTGGAGAAAAATTGGGCGTGTGAGTTAGTGATTGTGCACCACTTGTTTGATGAAATTTCTCAAAGAAGCTTGCTTTCCTTGTTCAAATCAGGATGGGTGGGCTTTTTGTTGCAAAATACGCGTGCTCACAAATCTAATCATTTTATATGCGGTATGTGTTCCACAGATCAAGCGCCCCTCGAGCTGCAAGAGGTATGCGAAGTTGTTCCTAGCTCAATTGGGGGTTTAGACGAATTGGAGTCCAATCTAAATGGACTCAGACTTGGTTTGACATCTTCTGTTGTTACTCAAATCCTGGATTCTTGCAAACATGGGGCGCCCACTAGGAGACTGTTGAGATTTTTTACGTGGCCGCATAAAAGATTGCGTTTTGATATGAAAGATGAGGACTTTGATCATGCAATTCGAGTTTTGGCGGAGAAGAAGGATCATACAGCAATGCAGATTCTAGTTTCGGATTTAAGGAAAGAGGGTGGCGTGATGGCAGCGCGAACTTTTAGTGTTGTAATGGAGACGTTGGTTAACCTAGGGAGAGAGGATGAGGCGTTGGGTATTTTCAAGAACTTGATTAAGTTCAAATGCCCGGTAGATAGTGCAACTATCACTGCCATTTTTAGTGCTCTTTGTGCCAAAGGGCATGCTAAGAAAGCATATGGAGTGGTTTGCCACCACAAGAGTTTGATATCGGAGGTAAGGCCTTCCATATATAGGAGTCTTTTATATGGTCGATACAGGAGGATGTGAAGGAAGCAAGAAAGGTTATTCAAGAAACGAAGGGGGGTGGGATAGTGGCCGATTTGTTTTGTTATGATACATTTCTCAGGCGCCTTTGGCAGAAAATTCTCAGACGCAATACTTCAGGACTCAGTCCCTGAAGCGTTGAATGTGATGATGGAAATGAGATCATATAGGGTGGAGCCAAATTCGATTAGTTATAATATTTTGCTCTCATGTCTTGTGACAGCGAGAAGTCCAAGAATCTTGTAGGATACTTAAACTAATGAAAAAATCAGGTTGTGCTCCTGATTGGGTTAGCTATTATCTCGTTGCAAAATTACTGTATTTGACTGGTAGATTTGGTAAAGGGAATATGATAGTGGATCAGATGATTGAAGAGGGGCTACTGCCAGATCATAAGTTTTACTGCGACTTGGTTGGTGTTCTATGTGGAGTTGAAAGGGTGAATTTTGCTCTAGAGATGCTTGAGCGAATGAAGAGAAGCTCAATGGGTGGTTATGGCCGAGTATATGATGTTTTCATACCTAAGCTTTGTAGAAGGAGGAACTTGGAGAAGGGTAAAGAACTATGGGATGAGGCCATGGCTAGCGGTGTCAATCTTTGCTGCTCAACTGATGTACTAGATCCCTCCATTACCAAGGTTTTCAAGCCCACAAGGAAGGTGGAGGAAGGTGTCAAGCTTAAGCATTGTGTCAAAACAAACATTCCCAAGACTCAGGCACGAGCTAGGAAGAATAAGGGAAAGGTGAAGAAGAAAATAGTGAACAAGAAATCGGCTATTAAAAAGAGAGAAAAAATCTGCTTTCACATAACTGGTGACTTGTAACCCTTCATTCCAGCTTCTTTGTGGCATTACTGCATTAATTTCAACATAGTATCCATGTTATTGTTGATTAATCTTAAATCATTATCATTATCCTACTTTTCAGACTAGAACTTCATGCACACAACACCACAAACACTTGTTTAGAAAGTCTGTTAAATTCCTAACTGGGTCCCTATTCATTAGTTTATCCAGTTTTTTCTTTTTGATATACCAAGCTGGCAGTGGAGAGGATCTACCTCAAACCTATGGAGGTTAGAATTTATCCTACCGGCAATATCTTTTTGATATACTAATTCCACTGGCTTGATACCAAACGATTGACTGGGATTCTCTTTAGGAACCTAATTCTGAGATGTCTATTTTGCTCTTTGATTTGCCTGAGTTGACTGGGCAATTCAGAATAATTTGATAGTTGCTGTTGTACTTGATCGCTGCTTTTCCTTAGAATTGAAGAAAATATCTTCCCTAAGATGTGGTCAGATTTATTAAAGAACATGCATAAAATTTGGAATAAATATTGTTATGCTAGTTGGTCATTAAATGTGAATATGCAATATGCTACACTTGCAAGTTACAACTTGCAAGCCATCTGGGGGAGACATGCTCCTATCTTTTTTGAAATTATGAGTTTGGATTGAAGTGCAATTATCGACTCAAAAATGCATAGAGGCGAAAAAGAATGCTGGAGTTGGTTCAGTTCAGCTCATGGATTCAACACGTAGAAAGTCCCTGATGGTCACCTCACTAGAGAGGAACTTAGGTTTTGTTATGTTGAGGATAAAACCTAGGACGGCTGGAGTGGCACTGGTTCCCACTGGTAACTTTCATTCCCCTTGTGTCCAATGATGTACTACTAATTTTACACAAAATAAGGTGCTCTAAAAGCTTAAGTCAGCTGGGCACGATCTACTGATAGTCTGAGATAGTTTTGGTGTCTACTTACTTTACCAAACCCCTTATTTTACCCTTTTTTTTTAAATTTAGGTTCAAACTAGATTTGTTTTTTGTCAAGTGATAGATAGAAGATTGATTAATAACCTAACCATCGGGTTAGAGGAGCTCATTACAATAATCTTTTACTCAAGCCTTCCTATGAGGAGCCATAAGACAACAATGTATTTGTCAAGCCAATTAAAGGCTACTTTGATTAAAAAATTACTCAAAAGACTAATACAATTAACAACCTAATGCATGACAAATAATTACAAATTCAATCCAAAACTCTTCTAATTCTTCACGAGAAGATGAATGTAAATCAAAGGAGCATATTTTCTATGCTTTGACTCATCTCCCACGCAAGCAATTAGTTAGTTCTTGCTATTGCTATATATGGAGCTTAAAAAACTAGTGGTGAAGAAATTTGAAGAAACCATGCCTAAGAACTTAGAAGGGGGAGGTAGAGTGGTATCACCAAACGTGAAACTCATTTGCAATAGCTGTCCATCAGCCTGCTGCCTACCTCCATGACTAAAAGAAAACCATTTTCTTGCTCTGCTGTCAAACCTGTACCATTATAATGTTAAGAGTATAATTTTATTTGTCATATCCTTCATCATCAATTTATTATATCCTAATTGTTAAGCCTTTCTTTTGCTTGCAAGTTGCATCCACGTCTACATTGAATAATAATAATAACATCATTATTCTTTCTTTATTGCCATGATCAATTTATATATATATTGATGTGGTTAAACCTCTCAATTTAATTTTGTATATATTGATGTGGCAAAATTTGGTTAAGTTTTGTCCAATCTATTAATAAGGCTCTAATATGTAACTCTCAACTTTAACTTTCTTAATGACAAATTATTCATATTAATTAAATTCTTTTAACACATGTTTTATTGTTTTCTTTATTTTATTATATTCTTTTAAAACCTCTATAGTTACCAAAAACTCAAAAATATATTTGATTCATACTATAATTATGTCTTTTTAATAATCTCAAACTATATATAACTCACAATAATAAATTACTATGTATAAAAATGATAGATAGACATTGAAAAGTTAAATATGATATTTAAAGTAATAAATAATATGTTAAAATTTATTGTGTCAAATATATTATTGATATTGAATTTTTTATTTTATATCATTCAATAGTATAATAAGTAATAATATTACTTAAAATTATACAATAACACTTTAAAAACCTTAAAAAATCAAAATTAATTTCAAACTGAGCGAAGCGTACTAGCTAGTTATTCTATATTAGAGTAACCAACACTATTCAAAAAATGATTGTATGTAGAATTAGGGAGTTTATATTTAGTTAGGTACAATTTGATTTTTTAAAATTAAATTAAGTAAATTTTGAATTTATAAAATCGAATTAAGTTAAAAATGTTTATGAATTAAATCGTATTGAATGTGGTTTGATTCAATTTAAATTGATTTTTTAAATATTTTTGAAATTTTTAATATAAATTATATTATTTAATTATTTATAAGTATTAATATATATGTATATATTGAATATATTTAATTTATTTTTAAGTATAAAATTATATTTATATTATTTATTCAAAAAGTCTTAAAAATAGAATTTTGGTTAACTAAAATTAAATCGAATCAAATTAATTAAATTTTAAAAAATTGAATAAAATCAAATTTTAAATTTAATCGAATTGAATTGAATCAAATCAATTAATTTAATTTAATTTAATTTAATTTTTTAGTTTGAGTCGAATAATAGACAACCCTATTTAGAATAGCTGTAAAGTGGCATATTTCAGAAATTGTGCAATTTGATGAGTTATGACTTGTATCTAATAACTTTTTGTTGACACAACTTGTATCTCCTAACATCACTTTATAAAATCACCTTATAAGTTTCAACACATCTCTAGATTGGGATGGGTGTATGGTTGAATTTAAGTCAAAAATTTATAAATTTTTGAAATTGACATTTAATTTAGTTTTTTTTATTAGATTCAGTTTGAATATTCGGTTATTTCAATTTATTAAAAATTAAAATTTCTATTTTACTTTTTAAAGACAAAAATAAAATAAAATTTTATATTTCTCACTTTAATCATTCAATAACTAAAATAAAACAATAATTTAAGAAAAATAACTAATTATTTACATATTGAATGTTAAATTAAAAAGTATTTTTAATGTTTATTGCTAGTTTATAATAAATAAGTAGTCTAATTTTTAATTATTATGAGTAATAATTATTAGTATTATATGCGTTTATTTTTAAATTTTGTCACTTATGAAGTAATTTTATATAAAAAAAAAGCTAATAACTTACATATTAGTTATTATATTAAAAAGTATTGTTAATGTATACTATTAATTTATAACTAATAAATAATTATTAATAGTATATACTAATTGAGTATATTAATAAATAAAATTAATCATTAATATATATATATATATATATTACAAAATTCTACAGCATAGTATTCATTTTTGGGAAATGTAGTCTCGTAATTTGTTTATTAGAAAAACTATATTATGTGGTATGTTGGCCCTAGTGCACCAAGAAGGGGGGTTGAATTGGTGGAAAATTTGAACTTTTAATTTTGGAGGAAACACACAAAAATGAAAGATTAGAGAAAAGGTAGAAGAGGAATGAACACAAGAGTTTTATAGTGGTTCGGGTATTAACCAACCCTACGTCCACTCCCCAATTTGCCAATTAGGTATTTCACTCAATCACTAGTGTTTTACAAGCTCACACTCAACTTAGTGTTTAGGCTCACACTAAACTTTACAACTTGTGTTTTACATACTCACACAAAAAACATTTTACAAGTGTTTTCAAGGCTCACACTAAAACCTATCACAATATATGTTTTATGGCTCACACATAACATATGTATTTTAAGGCTCACACAACAACCTCTCTATAGTGTTTTAACAGACTCACACTACAACATTTACAATGTGGTGTTTAATGCTCACACCCAACACTTTCAATCTTACAAGAATTAAAACAAAATGAGTAGCAAATGATTGACAACTTTTTCACTTGTAATAAAATTCTTCTCCTTTGCTATTAATATTTGGTGGAGTCTTTATACCTAAATTCCACCAAAGAAACTAACGGCTTGTTTATAACGGCTAGTTCATAACGGCTAGTTTTATAACGGCTAGTTCATAATGGCTAGTTTTATAACGACTAGTTTTCAATAGTGCTTTAGGAAAATATAGTCGTTGTGTTTCTTCAGTCAGCATAAGTCGCGGTCGCTAATTCATTTGTGTAGACCGCGATTCTAACCAAGAATCAGTCTATCAAAATTTGCAATTTTTACTTCTCAAATTGCGGTCGCTACCAACATGTAGCCTTAGCGATTTTTGACTTCCAATGGCTTCCTATGACACTTGTCAAGCTCAGATTGTGAACATCTTTCCATTGTGAAGATTTTTGTAATTCGCGGTCTCGACTCCGATACGACACAGACCGCAAATTCATCTGTCATTTTTGGTTTACTTCGTTTTGCTTGTTCGCGGCCGAGAATGACTCCACAATTTAGCATGTCTGATTTTTGGCAAGTCTTCTCAAGAGTCGCAGTCGCGAATCCTTGATTGCGGTTACGAGACACTTTGGAGTTAAAAAGATTTTCTTCCAACTTAACTAGAGAAACTTATTTTTCTGTAAAATCAACACTTGAAGAAAACATTAGTAATGATCAATCTCCTTTGTCAAAATCAAAAGAGGCTCTAGACTTAGGATTAACCATCCTAGTCCTACATGGTATAACATTGTTTGCAAAGTGATATCAAATATGTAATTTCGTTACATTCATCTAATCTAATATTAGATTATGTACATTATTTTAACTAATTATTATGTATGTGTGCTTAATTTTTTTCATTCTAAATACATAGTTTATTTATTTTTTTACTTTTATATATATAAATAAAATTTGTTTCTATCACTATGAAATTTGTTCAAATATATATAAAAAGTAATAAAAAAATGAACAAATTTAATATTTAGAGTGAAAAAATTTTGTATTCAAATTTTAGACAATAATTAATTGAAATAATATATATAATTTGGCACCATATCATATGAATGTAATGAAGTTACAACTTTGGTATCACTTTACAAACAGTATTATACCACGTAGTAAAATTTTGCTAACAAATAAATTATAAGACCATATTTACTAAAATAACAAGATAAAATTTTGTACTTTTTCCTTGCAGAATTTAGTTTGGTATTTTGATTCAGAATGGTTGTACTATAGGTCAGTTCAATTCTCAATTTGGACGGTACAAATCTTTGATAACATTCTGATTAAAAATTCAGTATGATTTATTTCGATTATTTTACTATTCAAATCAAAGATTTTCAGTCATAGTTCAATCCAAATCAATTACTTGATTTATTTTAAGAATCTTTAATTTTTGTGCTCACTTATAATTCCAACATTTTTTTTTCTTGGTGAGGGGCATATTCTTGAAGCATTTTTATTAACAAATGAGGGTTACTTATAGTAAGGAGTGGACATTCCATTTAAATCAAATTGTATTGATTAAGCAGAATAAAATTAAAAAATAAAATTTAAAAAATACAAATTGAATCAAATTAAATTAAATGACATTTATTTAGTTATTTTGATTATAGTTATATTCAGTTTGAACTAAATTTTTTAAAAAAAAAAAAATTTAAATATGAATAATAATTCTTATAATATATTTTTAAATATTTAGTACAATTTTATTAAATTTGTATATATTTTTAATACAAATAAAAAATTTCAAATAGATTTGGATCATCTTTGATTTAATTTAGTATAAGTTTAATTTATTTTGAAATGAATTTAAACAAATTTTGTCTGATTCGGTTCAAAATAGATTTTATTAAAATTGAACTAGGCTGAATCACTAAATTTAAATAAACAAATTAAAACAAATGAAATTTAAATTTAAACTAAATTAAATCACTTTAATTTAATCAATTTTTCAGTTTGATCATTTTATGCCCTCCCTACAACAAGGGAAGACGGATTAGATTTGGAAACAGGGCATATAAGTTGAGACAGACGGTGGAAGATCGATAGGGAACCAATCGGCCAAGTAAAGAGAAGCACCCACGTTATATCTGCACATGTAGATGCATTGTATTTAGGAGCGGCACTATTTGATTTAATAAATCAAATCGACTTATCTAATTTTATTTTTTTTAAAAAAAATTGATTTGATTTAATTATATATATTGATATAATTAGTTATGTCAATTTACTTCAATTTAAAAAATTTAAAACAAAAATGACCAAGCCCATTAAATTAAATTCTTTAAGTTATGTATTCTTTCAAATTGCATTCTAAACTCAACACAGTAAAAATCTTCACAATTTTCTCTGTACAGCTCTTCCCTCCCTCTTTCTTTGTAGATTTCATCTTTCTTTCATCGTATACTCACTCTTCCTTCCCTCTTTCTTGTAGATTTCTTTATAGTGTATATTTTTCTTGGTTTGTTGTTTGTTGGTGTCACTCCCTCGTGGATTTCTATTTGTTACAAAAAGTACTAACTTTTGATTGGCAATTAATTTATAAATTTAAAAACTTTATATATATTTATAATTATGGTAAAAACTTATAAGCTTCACAATTAGTTTCAATTTTAACTATTAACTATAATTACTCAAATTTAAAATAAAAATATATGTTATTTGATGCCATTATTTAAAATATCAACATTTTCTCTTTTTTTTTTTCTCTCTTCTATTTTTCTCCATTTTCTTTTTCTTTTTCTCTTTTCACCACCAAATTCTTTGCCTCCAGTTGACTCTAGTTGTCTCTATTTGGCTCCGCTTATCTCTATCTCCACTTTAACATTCATCTTTTTACATTTATTGTGATAAAATTTAAGAAGAAATTATTTAAAAATTACAACTCTCATAATTTAGTGTAGAATTTGCCCCCATCTCCCATTTAGAATTGTAATTAAATTTTATCATAAGTGAGGTAAAGTTGAAGGTGAAATAAAAGTGAGAATATGTAAAGGCAAAAATTTAGTGGTAGAAATGAAAAAGGAGATAGAGAAGAATGTTAGAAATCAAATCGAAAAGATAGAGGTGAAATAAATTGGGTAGAGGTTATGGTCGTGAATGAATGTTTTAAAGTGAGTTAAACCCAAACTATTATATACACCTTTTATTTATGTATATATTTTCAATGTGATTTGCCTTTTAACACTCCCTTCAAGTGATTTTCAATGTGGGAGTTGACTATTAATATTTTCCTCAGGTGTCAATTATTTAGTTGAGTAATTGGAATTGAAATTTCTCCCTCGTAAATCAAAATGAACACAGCGACAACAACAGACTAGGTCATTGGAACTGGACATCTAGACAATAAATTGGATGATAGGCAAAAATTGAATTGAGCCAAACATGTTGAGGCAATATCGGACTAGACTATTGGGACTAAACATCTAAATGAGAAATCAGGTGACAAATCAAAATTAAATCGAACCAAACTTAGTGAAATAAATTGGATAGAGGTTGAACCCGATAATGAATGGGTTTACTAACCAATCTAATATATATATATATATATATATAAAGCCAAAGTAATGTGTTGAAGTGGTGAGAGTTTCTTGAATTTGATTGCATTTATCTTGATATGTCAAGTTATTGTTAAACTTGCAAATTTAAGTTTAACTGAAAAAAAATGACAAGTAACTCAATAGCCCTTTAAAAATTGAATTAACATTTATGGATTTCATAATTATTCATAAATCTTCACATATATTCATTAATTGTTTCTCTTTTCTTTAACATTTCGTTATTTATCTTAAAAGAGACATTTTATGATCGTGAAAAACTTGACAACTCACTCTAATGTTTGTATTGCTCTTCCTAATTAAATTCACAGAGTTTCATATATATATATATATATATATATATATATATATATATATATATCAATTAATTTATATTTTTAATTTAAAACGTTAATTAAATTATAGTAGTAAATTCCACATCATAAAAACATGTAATTGTTTTATGGTTTAGAATAACTTCAATTAACAAACATTATTGTTGAGCCAAATAATTGGTTAATATATCTATTAAAATTAAAATAATAATAATAATAATTTTATTTATATATATAACATATAAAAATAGAGATAGAAAGTGAATTTTTTAAATTAATTAAAAAATATCTAAGATATGTACTGATATGAAAGACTTTAATAGGATTGATTAAAAATAATAAGATAAATTTCATTAATTGAGAAAAATATGAGTATGTATCAAATGAACTAAATATTTTCATTGAGTGATATGATGAATGTTTATCATTTATTAAGTTCATCATAAAAATTATTTATGACAAGCATTTATTATTTATAAAATTAATATTTTGATAAATAAGTGACTAACAATTTTATACTATTATTATTGTATTATATTAATTAATTAAAAAACTATAAATAACTAATTAAAAGAAAATACATAAAAGAAATAAAATATATACAATGAAAGAAAAGTATTTTAAAAGAAATAAAAAATTAATTATTTATCTAAATTAAATAATAAAAATATAAAATTATTTAAAAATTATTTATTTTTATATTTTTATATCTAAAACAAAAATAAAATAATAATTTTCTTAATTGTTTTAATAAAAAAAATTTATACTATAATTTGTGCAATGCACGAGTTAACGACTAATTAGATAGCTAAAATTAAATCATTATATACCTTTTGATTTTTGTATCTGTTTTCAAAGTGAAATTTGATTCTAAATAAAGAAAAAAAATAAAGGAGTAATAATAAATATGAAATTGATAAAAATTTATTAATACCAATGTATAATTTCAGTAAAATTATATTATTTAAAAAATACTATTTAATTAATGCAACTTGAAAATTTTAAAGATAAAAATTAGTCTAATTTTTTCCCAATTTTTGTTAAACCAATTTTTTTTCTATTGTTTGGTGATTTCAATCCTGAGAAAATAATATGAAGGATGCAAGCAATTGGAGGAAGACGAAAAGCAGAGAAAAAGAAAGAGAGAGGGGCCTTCCGTTCCTTTGCTATTAATTTCTTTCCACTGAGTTGCTAAGTACAGCTTACAGCCTCAAAATCAACGCGTTGAAGTTAGCTGTGGAAAACGAATAAGACGGGCCCCGCAAACACCGGAGGGTCCATTATTGGCAGATCGGTTGTTCATTCATATAAATATAAAATAATTCAGCAAAAAAATTATCACTACTGCTTCCCTTTCTTTTTTGTTCCCCCCATTTTATTAGAGATAATTAATAGCAATTAACAAATTATAGAAATCACTCCAGTAATTTTAATTTAGTTAAATGATATCCTTTGACTCCTAATCCCTGTCATCTATTTATTTCCATTAAGATTTTGCCCCTTTATTTAAAAAAATACAAAATTATTTTCAAAATAAACAAATCTTTAATTTAAGATGAGATCGAAAATAAAAAATTGTGTTCATGAATTATGAGGGATTACCATAAACACAAGGATAATTATTGTTCTTTAGAGATTGATATACTGTCATAGGACTTTATTGACGTAGTGTTGTATTGTTTTTCAATTTGAGTTAATTATTTTGAACTTTCAGATATTTATTATGATTATTCATTTTCCACTTTTTAATATTATACTAAATTATCTCTCATATTTTATTTTATTATATTAAAAAGTTATTCTATTGAATTCATATGAATGTCGTAAAAACATTTTAGTATAATAGAAATGATTTAGTATAATATTTTTAAAAATAATAAATAATTTAGTTAAATATAATATATACTAAGGAGTTCAGAGTAAATAATTCAATAAAATACAAAATTTACTTTTGACTATATTTTATTTGACTAGAGTAAAAATGATTTTTTAATACTGAAAGATTTTTTATTGTAATAAAGTAAATGTGTGGATAACTTAGTATAACATTAAAAAGTGAATGGTGACTTAATTAAATAAAACAAATATTAAAGGGGTTTAGAATAATTAACACTTTCAATTTCTAGAGAATTATATACTAGGTTGGGTTTCTCCTTTCATATATGGTGTAAATAACTCCAATTAGGTCATTTATATTTTATTAATGACTTATTTGTGTTATGTAATGCTGATTTAGAATATGTGAAGATTATTAGGTCTATTTTGGACCAATTAATTAATGCATATGGTTTGCAATCAAATTCTAATAAGGGTTTTATAATTCCAGCTATTTAAACTCTTTTTGAAATTTTTTATACTCTATAAAATAATATAAATAATTAAAATTTTTAATATAATATATTTACACGCATTTAAGAAGATCAAAGATGAGTGCAAATAGTTGGAGCTAGGTTTTATATTCTTTTATAAGATTTCAAATAAAAGAAAAAGGAGTATTGTGTCTATTTTGTCATTTCAAGAGGGAACTTTACCACTGCGATATTTGGACCTTCCTTTGGTAACCTCAAAAATATCTAAGGAGCATTGTGGTGAGCTTTATGAGAAGAATTACAGATTTCATTGTAGGGAGGATTCATTTATTGCTTGGTTTCTTGTTCTTTTGGGATGCCATAAATGAGTAAATCTTTCGAAAAATATCAGCTATGAGAGATTAGGTTGTAAGAGGATTAAAGAAGCTGTTTGATTTGGATTGAGACATAAAAATATACAAACATAGAACAGTTGGAAATAAATTAATATTGTTTCCTTTGTTTTTCTGTTTTCATAGCTTATGTGGCTGTGTGTTGTAAAGTTTATTTGGTATTAATTCAAAATTCTTAGGTTTTGACCCAAAAAAATTATTTTCTTATTTCTTAACAATTTTAATTTAAAAATAAAAAATTTCAAGCTCAAATGAAATCTGACACTATATATGAATTGCTTACTCTTTCCTTCGTTTTTATTTATCATTTTAAAAAATTTATTTTGTTCCAATTTATCTGTCACTTTAAAAAAAAATTAAGAAGATATTAATTTTCTTCTTTTAATTTTATCCCTGTCTTTTATTATCTCTTTTAAATATTTAAGAATTTCACGTTAACTCTATCAAAAGAGTAACTTAATTATATAGAATTATTTTTATAATTAAAATTATTTAATATTAATTTCCAATTTTTATATAATTATTTAAATGACATATGATTCAAAAAAAAGTGGGAGAAAGTATCTAAGTTAAAATACCAAAATAAAAGAAGAAAAAATTTATCTAGTCTGAAATGTAATTTTTATTATTTATTAATATTTTTTTTATTTGATTAGTTTATATCATTAAATATAATTTTTTATATACATAATTTAATTAAATAAGAATCATTGTTGTTGATCATTTTTTATATTTTATATAATATAAAAATCCAATTTAGGCATCGAGCATTTGGACATATGTCGTCCCAACTCCAATTTTTGAACTCTCGTCTTCACCACTAGAATGCCATGACCACCACCGCCACCTCCTCCAGCACCACCTAGGGTTTAACATCCTTCCTCTCGCTACCTCGCTCAGCAAAACAGCTAAAAAAATCAATCATTATTATTATCATTATACTAAATGCCATCCAGATCCACACACAAATAAACTAATACTAATATATCAAAATCAGATCTCTTTCTCTATCTAATTCCAAGAATAAACTTCCTAATGGCCCAAGATAGCTTCACTCCTCAAAAGAGAGCTAGCGGCGGCGGAGGTGGCCTACCAACAACAACCGCCGCGGCCAACGGTAGAGCAGCAAGCCGAGCAGCGATGCCTCGCGGCAGGCAGATCCACAAGACATTCAACAACATAAAGATCACAATCCTCTGCGGCTTCGTAACTATACTCGTCCTGCGTGGCACCATCGGCATTGGCAACCTCACCAGCTCCGACGCCGAAACCATCAACCAGAATCTCATCGAGGAGACCAACCGGATACTCGCTGAGATCCGATCGGAAAATGACCCCACCGACCCGGACGACCGGCCTGAGCCCGAGATCAACCCCAATATCACTTACACGTTGGGCCCCAGAATCTCAGACTGGGACCAACAACGCAAGCTATGGCTAAGCCAAAACGCTGAGTTTCCTAATTTTATCAATGGAAAACCTAGGATTTTACTTTTGACAGGGTCGCCCCCGAACCCTTGTGATAACCCTATTGGGGATCATTATTTGTTGAAGGCGGTAAAGAATAAGATTGATTACTGTAGGATTCATGAGATTGAGATAGTGTACAATATGGCTCATTTGGATAAGGAGTTAGCTGGATATTGGGCCAAATTACCTATGATTAGGAGGTTGATGTTGTCCCATCCTGAGCTGGAGTGGATTTGGTGGATGGACAGTGATGCTATGTTTACGGATATGGTTTTCGAGATACCTTTGTCCAAGTATGATGAGCATAATTTGGTGATTCATGGGTATCCTGATTTGTTGTTCGAGCAGAAGTCTTGGATTGCTTTGAATACGGGAAGTTTCTTGTTTAGAAATTGTCAGTGGAGCTTAGATTTGCTTGATGCATGGGCTCCTATGGGTCCTAAGGGTCCGATTAGGGAGGAGGCTGGTAGGGTTTTGACTGCAAATTTGAAAGGGAGGCCGGCGTTTGAGGCTGATGATCAGTCCGCTTTGATTTACTTGCTGCTTTCGCATAAGGATCAGTGGATGGATAAGGTGTACATTGAGAATCAGTATTATTTGCATGGGTATTGGGCTGGGTTGGTGGATCGGTATGAGGAGATGATTGAGAAGTACCATCCGGGATTGGGTGATGAGAGGTGGCCTTTTGTCACCCATTTCGTTGGTTGCAAGCCTTGTGGGAGCTACGGTGATTATCCTGTCGAAAAGTGCTTGAGAAGCATGGAAAGGGCTTTCAATTTTGCTGATAACCAGGTGCTTAAATTATATGGTTTTGGGCATAGGGGACTTTTGAGCCCTAAAATCAAGAGGATCAGAAATGACACTGCGACTCCATTGGAATATGTGGACCAGTATGGTATTCGCCGTCCAATGCATGGAAACAGCGGATCAGGGAGCTAGTGTATTGGAGAGCTGGCAAGTGAAAAATGTTCGTTGTGTCATAATTTGTAGGTAATGTAATTCCTCAGTCAAAGGCAGATTTAAATTCGATAACAGTTCAAATTTAAGTGATCGTCCCATGCCATGTTGTATTCGTTAAGTTTTTTTGAACAAAAGGGTAGAATTCTTTTATTGACATCAACTTTGTCTTCCTCGTGCTTGAGTGATCAATGAAAGAAATTTATAATCAAATCTGCAGTGTCGTTATGTTTTTGAAATGCTCAAGTTATCATTGATTTTATGCCACTTCCGAAGACATCTCTATAATAGACATATGTCTGCTAAACAATTTAGGCCTTTATTCTGTAACTAATTTTCTTCTGAGATGTTCCACATTTGCATTTCAGATGGATATTTTCTGACATGAAGAGATATCGGATCCTTTTTCGACTTGGTGTATGCTTAGATTGTGTGTCCTCGAGTTGAGCTTGCTTTACCTTGCAGTGTGGTAGAGTTACTTTAACAATTCCTAAGTAATGGTAAGAGTGTCTCATCTCCATGTTTACAGTGCTTTAGTTACATATTTTCAGTAGATAGTAGCAGTAAAACCAGAACTTGGAGGGATAATTTTACATGTTTGTTTTATACCTGAAACCAGAACTTTGGATATTTGTTTTGTATTCTATTGCATGGGTACATCATAAAGCTTGAGAGTTATCCACGTTAGAAAATGTCTTTATCTTGAAATGTCACCATTGCTCAATATTTCAAGATAACCCTTCAATGGTGATATTTGCATCTGCGATATAACGCATTTATAATCTGGTGTAATGTGTATTTGAGCCAAAATCAGAATTGAATTTCCCTCTGCTTACCATAAACTTTTTCTTGGTTTGTTAAGATGCCTCTTATAGATGATGGAATTTAAATTTCTCATAGTTTGCAAGTGTTACAGATGCTTCCATTAGGCAATATACCTGTTTCGTGTGCCAACACTCAAATTCTGTGTAATGGATATTAGAAACTAATAATATGTTTATCTGAAGGAAAACTTAAAACAAGTGTAAAGGAAAACTTAAAACAAGTGTAATTACTCGATATTCCTTATCACCACAATGTTTTGTTTTTAAATGGAACATAAACCTCTCCATCTCTACACCATTAAAATGGAAGTTGAATTTCAGATCTCTGTTATCGAGTCCCGTTGGGGAAGATACATTTATGCTCATTAAGATGCATATTTAATGTAAAACTATTTATCTCTGCCGTGTCCATTGATAAAAAAACCAAATAGATTGTAAAGCTCTAAGTTCTTAATTAAGAAGAGATCAAATGATTCTGGCATAGAAAGGTATTCTGCAATCTGGGATGTCAGATTAGATGACCATCCTCTCTGCCTGCACCATGAAATCATTTTATGGAGAACGTCTCGTGAAATTTTCCTATATAGGTGCCTTGGCATCAATTACCTAGAATAGGAGTCTTGAGTAATTGTGTTAAAGAATGAAGTAAATTCGCTGTTATTGAAGGTATGATTCGGTTTAATTGATGGACAAGGCTTGACTCTAGCAACCACAATTGGACAATGCCTTGCCTTGTAGTGTGAGAATAGGCTAGTTCAGCACACGCCATGTGCAAAGATTGCCTGGCACAATTACTTGCGTGTCTGGCTTCGATGAGCTGTATTACATAGCTTAGTTGGCGTGAACTAACTTTGGTGTTTTTCTCATCCTTGGCCTCTCACGTGCTCTGGTCATAGGTTCCCCGTAGTCTTGGAAGTCTGGTAACTTACAATCATAACGACGCCGGCTTTAAGGGTCATTTGAAATGGCTATCAAGGTAAAGTTGCAGACGAGAAGGGAGAGGATTAGTTCAGTTGAGCAACCTACACGGAATTAAATGCCCCCTATCCTAGGAAAAAAAGTTATCATATTCACATTATTTAATAAATTATATTTAATATTTCATCAACTTATAATTTATAATATATTTTTATTTATATCCTTAATTATATTTAATGAAAAATAAGTATACTTTACTAATTTAATAATTAGAAAAGATAATTAAGAAAATTAATTATAATTAGTAAAAGTGACATATTTTGAGGCATCTAAAAAAATATTCAAAATGATTGGTAAAATTTCATTTATACGGAATTAAAAAAATTAGTTCATTACAGTTATTTTATATATTTTAATCATTTTCTTACTAAAATACTCCTATTTATTTTTTATTTTATCAAAATTAATAAAGTATAGTTATTGTTGGAACTAGTAAATGATTATTGGAACTTTAAAAAATTTATTGAAGAGTATAGTTTTTTTTTTACATTGAAAATATAAATTCAAAGTAAAAAATATAAGTAATAATTTATTGATAGTATGAAAATAAATATCAATTAATAAAGATATATTAGATAATTGTCTGATTAATTATCAATAAAAAAAGAAATTATCAATTATTTTGGAACGTCTAACCAATTATTATGAGACGAAGGGAGTAATGAGCAATTCTTTTAGAAACAGAGAGATTATAAAACATGAATGCAAAACCACAAGTCACATGCCCATATTAAACAACAAAGTATACCAATCCAGGTTCGGAAACATGAATATAAAGAATAAGATTCCATTAACAAAATCAGATGAGTTAAAACATATCAGACACTACAGATAATCAGTTTTTCTATCTCCATAAGCAGAGAAGCGTTCCCATGTTCTACATTCTCTATTTCTGATTGCTAAGATGCAAAATCCACTATTATGGCAATTTAATTATAAGAATTATATATCCTAAATATAAGTTTATAACACTAGTTTTATAAACATTTTTTCCGATCGAAATTTATTGGTATTTGGGCAGTTCAGGCACGCACTAGACTACAAGTTAGGGGCCATAAAGGATTGCTATCGTCAAGGGGCCCCGCTGGCAGAGCAGTAGGGAATCAAGGGGCATTGCTAACGAATCAATCTTTCATCAATCACCCAACTTGGAAGCCAGAACTTTATGACGAGTAAGCAGTAGTTGGTTCATTTGAGCAATTTGATTCAGCAGCTCCATGATTTTCTAAATAACCAAAACCAAAACTTTGATGAGTTCAAGTAAACCGCTGAATGATCTTGTAATTGCATGTTCAGCTCAGGTTAGGCATGTGGTGTCTAAACATGTACTGAATCAGAGTATTGAATCTCAGTCGGAGCTAAATTTAAAATAAAATTATCAATTATGATCAAATTCGAATCCTAATCCAAGCCAAATAAAAATTTAAATTAATGGATCAATTTCAGTTAAGAGGCATTTCCACAAACACTTAAAAAAAATTTTAAGACGAACATCTTTACCTCATCTTTCTCAGTGATAATCTGCATCAAATGCGCCACGCTCTTCCTCCTCTGCCACTTCCGCCTTAAGCGTACGCACAGCCACCACAGTACCACAGTCGCGGCCAAAGCAACATTCCCAAATGACCAAAACGTCCTTTTATCACTACGTCTAAAATACGACCCAATACCACTAATTCTCAACCGCAGGATTTGAGCCGCCAAGCCCCACCATCTGGGAAACGGAGAAGCCACCGGAGGAGGAGGCGGAGGTGGCAGCGGTGGTGATGAATGATCGAAATCGGGAGAGAACGAAGGAGGAGGAGACAACGGAGGGGAGGGGAACGGGGGTGGGTGGTGTATGGGTTGTGGGTTGTAATGAGAGGGAGTGAGATTCTCATGGTTGGTAGGAGGGAAAATGGTGAGATCGACATGGGTGGCAGCGTTGGTGGCGCAGGTGGAGAAATCTCTGATGACAACCATAGGCGACCATTCTTTTGAATGGGTTTTGTAGGTTAATGGAGAACGGAGATTTATGTGGCAGTCCTCAAGACCGCCTAAAAACATATTAGTATCATCAACGTCATCACCTGCCATTGTTGGAAAAATGGCTGATGGAAGAGCTTTCTATTCCTCTTTTCAGTTTCGAAGTGTGGTCTTAGATGCCTGGCGTGGAGAGTGAAACTAATTCGAAAAATTATTATTGCGTTTTTGGAAAATTTTCTTATTTGGTTTTTCCATGTTAAGAAATTATTAAATTTGTTAATATTTTATTCTATTAAATTAATTAATCTTTTCATCTAATTTTATTAGAATATTTTGTTGATAATTAATAAAAAGACCAATTTGTGGTTCAAACATCTTTAAATTAAGAGACGTTTGGTTGTTAGAATTTCAATGAAAAGTAATTAAAAAATATGAAATTTTACTATTTAATTTACACAAAAAGTTATATTTTAAAAAAAACTACACTCATAAATTTATAGATTTCATCCTTATTTTTCACCTACATGAGAAAATATAAGAGCATAAAATTTTCCGTGGATATTGAAAATTATTTAATTATATATTGATAATATACTTTTAATTAATATAATATATAAATATATATAACTTTATATATATTTGTATTTATTAAACTAAAATTTATATATTTGTTTAATACAATCCTAATCAAAATCAAGGATATAGCTTATCATTCAATTTAATTAAAATAATTATTAACCTATAAAAACTACAGTCTCTTATTAGTTTATTGAGCAATTAGATCATTTTTAGGTTTTCTTAAACTTTTATTGTTATAGACTATATATTTTAAATTATTAGTATATTATAGTTATTAAGTAATTTTTGAGATAACATAATAATTATTTAGTAGTGTTGAATAATATTAACATTTTATATTAGATTAATAACCATGATAAATTTTAATTATTTAATATTTTGAATAATACTTATTGACTATGTTATAATACATTATTATATTATAATATTTTATAATAATATTTTATTATTTTATTATCATTTGATTATTTTTATTATTATATTACTATATTTTATATTAATTTTAATTACAAATTATGTTAAATTATATTATTAATAATATTATATTTATTATGTATTATAATATTATATATTATAATTATATTTTATATTAAATTGATCACTATGATAAATTTCATTGTATAAAACTTTTTTGTATAAATTAATTAAATAAAAATATACAATTACATTAGCAGCATGATAATAATCTAACTTAATTTTTTTGAACTATACCATGTGTAAACCAAACATATTAATTTTAAATTTCTAAAAAAAATTTTATCCAATCAATTATAATAATCTTACATTCATCGAATTGCTTATTTAGAAATTTACTTTTCTTAAAAAGTGATTCTTAATAAAAAAAAATTTAAATCCCAGCAACCAAACATTCCTTAGAATACATATTCTTATTTATTTTTCTTCTTGTCTCTTTGTTACCACCACACTAGAGAATACTAAAAAGTACCGAAGAAAATTTTATGGTTTGAGCACTCGATAATCAGATCATAACACCAACTAACTTCATTTCTTATCTCATGTCATATACGTGATATAGATAAAAAAAAATGAGATGAGCAAGTTAAAAAAAAAAGGAAGATATTGTTAGTTTTATACTCCAGGCTGATGGTTGTAATGAATATTTTCTTAATAATGTCATGGTTGCAATTTTATTAAATATTTCTTTTATATTTTGTTTAAGACTAAATTATAAATTTCATAAATAGTTAATTTTACCTAATGTCATCAAGTATGTGACTTGATAGTAAAACCTTTAGGTGAAAAGAATTATATTCTAAATTGTTCCTAGTCAACCATTATTATTGAGATAATAATGAACAAAGACTAGTATATGTTTGATTGTTGACTATATTTTACTATTTATAGATATGTGATATTAAATCAAACACATAAATACATGTTTAAGAAACATTGTATTAGATTGATCTGTTATAAGAACACTACATGAATTAATAAATCATAAGTGTTTTTCATATAATAAAATTAATTTAATCCTATGACCTTAAAATCATCATAGATTCTAGTATGATGAACTTCATGTTTTGATATAGTCAAACATTATCTTTATTCGAATGATCATATACATGCTAATATTGGACATGAAGTAAATCATAGAGAGAAATATAAATGATTGAAAAAGAATTTGTCCCTCATATATTATGAGAAATATATCTCTATGTCTCTTGATAAGTTAGACTAAAGAGATTGCATGACCATGCGGTAATAAATTGATAAAAGTTATCAATGTCATTTTTTAGCAGTCTACTTGGAGATCAAGAAAAAATGGAACTATATAAGGATGATATGATTCATGTCTTATGTTCAATTGAGATTTAATGTGACAAAATAATTATAATATTATTTGTAAAATAAGTTTGGTCAGATCATTGAGATCACATGATTTGGGTAGTCATAATGTATTGTTGGAGACCACTTATAACTTGTGAGCTAAAATAAGTTTTGAGTAACTATCAACATTATGTGAACCTGTAGGGTTGCACATATAGAATAGACCCAAAATAAAATTAAATTTTTACTACTCTTTCTATTTATAATTAAGTTAATTAGAGATATTATCTAAATTATTAGATATTCATTTCATTTTAAACGTTAAAATGAAATAGAATATTATTTTAACTATATCTTTTAAAATACAAAGTTGACATAAAATATTTTAATAGTTAAGATATATATGCATATTTTAGGGTTTTTAGAAACTATACAGAACATTCACGTTTGGGAAATGTTTTAGAGAGAAAAAAAACCCTAGTGCTATACTTCGAATTTGGAGAAAACATATTCGTGTGGATACCTGCAGAGGTGATTATCTTTTGGTGACGTCTAGATCCGATTCCAAACTCGAAGTTGGGTGTTACTAGTGTAAAGCCCCTCTCAACCTTCCTACAGATCTATTACTTTTGCACAAATTGGTATGATTCACATTTTTTGTTTCAACTTAATCGAATCGCATGGATCTTTAGTGAGATTCTATGTAGAAAAAGTTTTATTTTTTTCTCCACTTTTGTTCTACAAATCCCAACAAATCTTATATAAAAGTAAGAAAGAAAAAGTAAGCAAGAAAGACTGCAAAGAATTTGGATCCAAATAAAAATGTGTTATTTTTTACTAAATTTGTTGGCAGGAGAATTGATGAAAGTTTTTCATAACTTGGTATGATTTGCATCTTTTGTTTCGATTTAATCGAATTGCATCGATTTAATCGAATTGCATGGATTCTTGGTGAGATTATATGTAGAAAAAGTTTTATTTTTTTTGATGTATTTGTTCTTTTAATCTTAACAGATCTTATATAAGAAAAAAGTAAAAAAAGAAAAAGTAAGCAAAAAAGAATGCAAAGAAATTGGGTCTAAATAAAAATGTGCTATTTTTTTACTAAATTACTTGGCAGGTGAATCAATGAAAGTTTTTCGTAACTTGAATTTTCATTTGCCACCTTTTTTATTTTTTACCTCCATCCAACTATCAAAGAAGTCAATTGAAGAGTGAGAAGTTGTAACAATATTGAGAACCAGTGTCAAACTTAAACTTCTTATAGTTTTATTTCTCCATTCATCTTTATTAATATTTGAGTATGTTTATATATATGTCATGATTCAGGATCCAAACCATGCCCATGTTAGGTGCTTAGGAAACCTAAAATTCCCTAAATCCTTAGTAAGCCTAATATTTGATCATCAACTCATGAAAATATAACTCATACATATATAATATTTTTTTCCATGTGGGTTTAACACAAGGTAACAAGACATCCTCATATATATTACATAATAATTTGTTCTATGTAAAGGTTACACACTATTTGTTTTCTCATATGAATAAGGGATTTTTTACTATAAAATATAAGAACATGCCTATTAGCAAGTGTGGACTGTTAAGAGAATGTACATATCCACAAGTCTTGTACATTACAAAGTTTATCATATATACATCTTTATATAACACTTAAAACATAAATATGGAACCCCACTTCTTGTCTTGTGTCTCCTGACCAGAATCTATAATAATCAATTAGTTAGGATAAGTTATTTATACTTAGTGAATAAATAAACTTGTATCCTTTTAAGCTAAAAACATCATGATATATATATATATATATATATATATATATATATATA
>CATIWR010210481.1:0-17278 GCA_949677035.1 Omphalea diandra | reverse complement strand
AGAAACAATAATTGGATTCAATAGGTGTATGTGATAATTGTATGATATGATTATACTCTATTACATGTATATATGATTGAATTGTTACATGTTACATGGGAATACATGACAAGTGAGAATTAAATGCTCTTAACGATTACTTGGCATATCATTTGTGAATAAGCACTTGCATATGGAACTAAAAAGGGCGTTGTGACCGACTTGTCAAACACTTGCAAATTACAGAAAGATGGACTAATAGATCCCAAATCATATGTTACATGAATCACATGAATATCCTGGGAGCAATGTTTGCCTTGCTCGGTCACGACAAAAATAAAGCTATTGCATTTGCATTTGCATAGTCAATTGTTATACTTGCAATGTATCTTGATGATATTTGATTATGGATTATGCTATGAGGATTTGATTATTGTTTTTATTCACTGAGTCGCGACTCACCAAATCACAATTATTTTTCAGATACTGAAGCATAGACTTTGGACACTTTGATACATAAAGTTTTGCATAGAGACACATGGAACACAGGTCGTTGGTTGAATTCCAACTCTCTCTCCTTGCGTCATGTACATACATTTGATAGGAACTAGTTGTGGTCACTGGTCCTGACATTAGTTAACACATGTGTCATTAAATACATATAGGATTATATATGTATGATAAATAAGCCTTAATGTGTATGCATTTCTAAACATGAAATGCCATGATTTGTAACTGAAGAGGATTTTTATAGTTGGTGGTATTAGAGGATTCAAGCACACATGGGGCAGACATGCAAATCCCAGTGTGTATGACATTGCGAGGCTGACGGGCAAATCCCAGATGTTGAGTGCTTTGATAGGTATCAGTTGTAGCCACGTTGTGACGTTACAATTTGTCGTATTAAAGTTGATTTACAAATGAGAACAATGGGTATCACAGGTATTGGTTTGATAAATGAATTTAGATGTTACAGTTTTGGTATCAAAGAGGGCTTAAGCATTCGTGGGGCAACGTGTAAATCCCAGTGTGTATGACATTGCGGGGTTGACAGGCAAATCTCAGATGTTGAGTGCTCTAATAGGTACCGATTATAGCATTACAAATTATGGACATTAATAGATATGAGTTATGTAAATGAACATGGTTATTACAGTTATTGGTATTAGAGCAATATGAGTTATGTAAAATGAAATTGGTCATTACATTTATTGGTATCTTAGCAAATATGAATATGGTCATTGCATCTCATACTATAATGATGTGAGTATCAGCATGTGCATGAATGATTAGGAGTAGAAGAGAATTTTTTGTGTGTTGGGGTAAGATGTTTGTTAATGTACATGAATGCTTGATTAGCCTTTTTAGGCTTAGGCATTGAGCCTTGATGTGCCTTTCCCTTGCCCTTAGGCATTGATGGCTTAGTGTTATGAGCACTCTTCCTTCCAACTACCTCAATACTAGATGTTTGAGGCATTGAATCTCTAATGAAGATTATGAGAGAGTGTGTAGATGATGAAGAGGCTCCATTGAAGCCAAGACCATGTTTTACTAGGGGAGGTCTTTGAGAAATAATTATTATATCGAAAGCTTCCTTTATTTTATGAAACTTATAAATGGAATTTCTAAGCTTAATTACCCCTCCCTTTAAGGTATCATTTTCCTTTCTTAAGGAATTCAGAGAGGAGGAAGACTTAATAAGATTTTCTACTGATTTTTTGAGTTCTTCATTTGAAGTCCTCAATTCACTTACAAGCCATTTAATGAGTTAAACTCATTTTCCAATTTTGATTATTTCTTTTTATAAGTTTTCATTTGTGACTTATATTTGTCACAACTCAAGGTAATGCTTCTAAGAGCTCATCGTCCACATCATCTCTTTTCACAAGAATGGGGTGAATAACTTACTTCAATAGAAGAGTCATCTTGTGCCATGAAACATAGATTTGCTACTTCCTCATCTTCATCCTTCTCACTCGAGTTGTCATCCCAAGTAGCTTTAAAGCTTTTCTTCTTTTCTTTGGCCTATTTCTTCTTCTTTCTTAGCTTGGGGCAATCATACTTGATGTGACCTTGCTTGCCACACTCATAGCACGTTACTTCACTCTTATTTTCTTTAAGGTTGGGAGATGCTTTCTTGATGTTCCTTCTATCCTTTCTTTTTTTTTTTTATCAGCTCCTTGGTTCTTTTAGAATGCATAAATAACTCTTCCTCTTCTTTTTCACTATCATCATCACTTGAGATAACCTCTACTTCTTTGTCTTTGGATGAGGACTTTAGAGCTAAAGTCTTCTTCTTTATTTTATCATTCTTGTCGCCTTGCCCTTTCATCTTCTTCATCTATTCATCCTTTTTCAAGGCTAGCTCATGAGTGAGAAGCTTGCTTATGAGGACATCTGTTGGCACTTTTCTAATTTCTGGATTTGACTTTTGTATGGTACATACCCTAGCACCAAAATTTTTAAGAGGTAAAAATTTAAGTATTTTGGTATTTACCTCATGATATGTGAGTATTCTTCCCAATTTCTTCATGTTTGTGATGATGGATAGAAGTCTATTCGTCATATCGGTGATGCTTTCATTGTCTTTAATCATGGATAGATTTCATTCTGTTACATACATATCAATTCTGTTGGATTTTATCAAGGTTTTATCTTGATGGTAATTCTCCAAAACTTTTTCAATTTCCATGGGCTGTGAGGCAATTTTGAACTCTTTCTATTTCTTTCCTTGACAAAGAAGTAAGAAGCATTGACATTGCCCTTTTATTTTTTCCCATTTGATCTTCTATGAGCTTCCACTCGTTCTTCCCTTCGGATTAACTCTTTACTTCCATCAACCACCTTAGTAGGAGGCTTCCATTCTTTTGCCACAATATCCCAAAGGTCTACCACATCACTGTCTAAATATATCTCCATCCTATACTTCTAATGCGTATATTTGGATCCCTCAAAGTATGGACTGAGTTGAGTATGGATTCCTTCTTGTGTCATATGTCTTTGCTCAATCAATTAAGAGTTTTAATGAGAACTTAGCTCTGATACCGCTTATTGGCCCTTGAGCATTAAGAATAGCGATTGAATTGACAACAATTTAAAAATTTAGAAGGAAGATAATGAATTTGTGAGATTGAAGGAGAAGGAGAATGAAAGAATACATAGTGTTTTTATAGTGGTTTGGGTTTTAATGAACCCTACATCCATTCCCCAATTCTTCAAAATTGGGTGTTCTACTAACTCTAAATGGTGTTTTCAAGCTCACACCAAACTCGTACATTTTATGTTTTAATGGCTCACACATAACCTTACAACTTATGTTTTAAGGCTCACATAAAAACCTCTTTCTAGTGTTTTCCTAAAGGCTCACACAAAACATATTACAAGAGTTTTGACAACTAAACCAACTCTCAAACCCAATTACAATGGTGTTTAATGCTTACACCTAACAATATTAACTCACACACAAAGATTATAAGGTTGATAAGTAAAATTGCATGAGTTTAGCTATATTCAATGATATTCCCTTGCATTCATATATGTTTGGTTGGATATTTATAGGCAATAACCACCAAATAGACATTACTAATGAAATATGTCTAAATCTCTAAGACAAGCTAGGTAGATTTCGTATTAAATGCATGTCAGACTGATTTCATAATTGTGACTTATAAGTCACAGTCGTGATTTTCCATCTTATGCTAAAAGGGTTAAAATCGCAGTAGAGAACCCTATTTGTATCTAACAGCTAGTCTATGTAGCATGATGTTTTTGGTCTTATAGGAGAAAATAATGGTTATGTTATTTGACCAACTAAAAGTCATGGTTGTGATTTAATTTCCTCTTGGGTGTGAATGGGACTACAAATTCTTCTGTTTAATAAGGAGAGAATGATTCAATAGGTTGTGGTTAAGAAGGATATTTCACCATCATGAATTTTAATATGCCAACAATTATTTTGGACACCTGATAGACTTTAATTGTGGACTCAATTCCCTCTAAGCGACTACAAAAGTTACGATCGTGATTTCCAATGTAATGACACTATGAATTTGTCTGTATGATCATCATATGTTTCTAGGTAGGGTCGCAACTATGATTTTCTCTGTTAATTCGATTGGTTTAAGCCCATCATTTTCTTTTGCAATGCCACAGTCGCGAATTAGAAGTTCTTATTGTGAATTAGATGTCCTTTCACAAAGCTTCAGATTTAGACTCCCATGCAACTTACAATACAAACCTATCTTCAAAATTGTAAAATCAACACTTAAAAATAACATTGGAACTTATCAATCTACATTGGTAAGATCAAAAGAGATGTTTGACCTAGGTTTAACCAACCTAGTCCAATAATTCCTTCATGAACTTGGCATATTTAGGGATTAGGGCAAGCACTTCCATAAATGGCTTGTTGATTTGGATCTTTTTAAGCATATTCAAAATTTTTACAAATTGCTTGTCCACCAAATTTTGCTTGAGTTTTAAACGGAAATGAATGAGAGGTATGTAAGGTTTGACCTTTTTTTGTATGTAACATCCCCATCCACATTCATTGGCATTATCACATGAACATATCCATTGCATAAATGATTTGAAATCCCAAATAAACATATGCATTGGATAAATGATCATTTAGACATGTGAATTGGATAAGCACGATGATGACACTTGCACCATTGCATTTGGGACACTTGAACATATATCTAATGTTTGTATAGTTGCATGGCAAATTGTCTTATATTGTGTGCATATTATAGCATCATAAATAATGGTGTTATATAGCTTATTTAAAAGTATAAGGAGCATATAGGGATTAGGAGATGGATGAAGGTGCTTAAGGAGTGAAGAAGAGGGATTAAAAAGGGAAAGTGAATTTTCAACCAATAGGAATGCAGCACAATGATTTTGTCTTATTACAATGGGTTTACAAGTGGAATTTTTTGCCCTTTAGAATCAGAATATAAAGCTTATATGTGAGGCATAATAGAAGAAAGAGAGAACCAAGGAAGAAAGAAAAAAAAGAGGAAGAAGAAGAAGAGCAACGAGAGGGAGATGAGTGAGCTGCCTAAGAAGGAAGCCTAATTGGTTTTAGGAAAATAGGTAATCTAATTTACCTTTTTCTCACATGAAATTAACCCCTCATGACATGTTCATCATGCAT
The DNA here is from genome assembly GCA_949677035.1 of Omphalea diandra. Lineage (NCBI taxonomy): Eukaryota > Viridiplantae > Streptophyta > Magnoliopsida > Malpighiales > Euphorbiaceae > Omphalea > Omphalea diandra. The sequence goes on along the minus strand of CATIWR010210481.1, from coordinate 12,141 downwards.
GGTTAGTGAAAATTATGGAGTGTTTGAGGTAGAACTATTGGATGGAAGTAGAAATTCAAGAGAACAATAACTGATTGTGTTGGTTTTGTTGTTAGAGCAAAATTTTGTACCCACAATTTCATAACCCTATAAGAGAAATTAAGGAAGGAAAAAAATATGAAAGTTATACATTTTTTCCCCATATAAATGCATATGAAATAGTTTTGCTTGATTTGGTGTGTGTGAGGAGTTATGGCTCCATCATTAAGGCTAGTTCACAACCAATCGAAATTACCTCAGCCTTTGTGTTTTCTTATATTTTGATGACCTTATGTTCGGATTTAGACAAAGTGAAAAACATGAAATTTGTAGGGTTGTATTCATTCTAAATAACTATAAAGCTGTTTGGATTTATTTGTTATATGGAAAGCGATATGGCTTATTGATTGTGGTTGACCCTATACTCAAATGCAACCTCACTTGCCTTTTAATTCTGTTTTCCAAGAATTTGATAGCCATATATTCAAAATTTGGTGGTGTTAAACTTGAAAGTTCTATATCTACATACCTATAAAATATTTTTTCAAAATCTAGCATGGTTATTGAGATATTTCCCATTCATCATGGCTTATTGTCACTCTATTGAAAACTTACTCACCTTGAGATTGGTCATTTGTTTTGGTGACTTTATAGACTGAATTGGACAATGAGTAAAACATGAAAAATGTTCCTTTATATGTTTTGTAACTTGTGGCAGATCATTTTTGTAATTGGATTTGTGCAATTTGAGATATACCTAAGATTGTAAGACCTACTAAGACTAAGGTGACATTGAAACACAATAAAATTCAAAAATTCATCACATTTTTTGTGAGATGATTATCTTTTGACATAGTCTTATATGTTTATAGGGCAGTAGCAGAGGGTAGTCATGGTAGTACCTATGGCTTACCAAGGAGAGAGGAATCAGCTGATTTGCATTCCATAGAAGCATCATGTCAATCATTAAGAGATCAACCTGCTGATAAAGTTAGATCTTCTACAAATTCTCTTGCACAACACATAGCTCATGGTCAACTACAACATAGAATTAGTGAACCAACAATGCAGGGTCTAAAAATTCAAATAGAGAAAAGGTATGACAAACTAAGAAAATAAGGTACAATTAACTTCAGTGGTACCACAAATCCATTAGTGGCAGAGACATGGCTAAAAAGAACATAGATAGTTTCGAATTCAATGAAATGCACACCAGAAGAAAAGTTTGATTATGTAATGTCTCTATTACAGAGGGATGCATATGATTGGTGGGAAACCATTCTAAGTAGTGATGCCTAACTTCCCGTGCTTACATGAGATAATTTTCTTCATGAGTTCAATAACAATTACATGCCAAAAGTATATAAAGATGATAAAAGAAGGAAATTTCTGGACTCAAAGTAGAGGTAGATGACTATAGTTGAGTGTGAGGTAAAATTTAATCAATTATCTCATTATGCATCCTTTATGGTGGCCACTCACAAAGACAAATGTTGAAAGTTCAAAGAGGGACTGAGATATGAGATCAGAAGTAAGATCACAGCTGCAGATCTTGAAAACTATACCAAGCTAAAAGCTGCTGCAATCAAGTTGGAAAGATTAGAGAAAGAAAGGATAGAGCAGTAAGTAAAAAGAGGGCATAGTGAGTTTATGGGTGATTTCAACAACAATAAAGGAAAATAAAGAGATTATATGCCATCACCATCTAGTGCTAGGGGTGGTTACTCTAACTATAGAGGCAGAGGATTAAGAGTTTCACCGTATGCAGGTAGAGGTCAAGGCCAAGTTATGCAACAATGACCCTCATGTGTACATTGTGGCAGACAACATATAGGTGAATGTAGAAGGTTGACTGGGGGGTGTGACTTTTATGGGTCTCTTAATCATATGGTTAGAGATTGTCCTAAAAGATCTAGAATGTCAGAAATAGGCAGAGTTGGAATATCATTTGGCAGGGGCAGAGGCAGAGGTAGAACAACCATAATTGGCTAAGGTATGAACATATTAGAAGGTCTGAGTTCTAGACCCCTGACACAGGCCAGAGTATTTGCCATTACTAGGTAATAAGCTATTGTTGCTCTAGAAGTAATTACTGGTAAACTTTTTCTCCATGATTTTGAAGTTGATACATTAATTGATACTAGCTCCACTCATTCATTCATTTCATTGAACATGGCATCACAATTGTATAGTAAGCATCAACCTTTAGGCTTTAATCTATGTGTTAGTACTCGTTTGAGAGATGTGATGATTGTGGATAAGGTACGTCGTGATTGTGTGATTCACATTGATAGCGTTGAGTTGAATGTTAATCTAGCACTATTGTCACTACGTGGATTTGATGTGATACTTGGTATGGACTAGTTATCTAAATATCATGCAATAGCGAATTATTTTACTAAGGAAGCTATTCTGGAATCTCCAAATCATACAAGAGTTGTGTTTTAAGGGGAAAGACAAATTGTACCTACATGTCAAGTTTCTACTATTAAGGCTTTTCGCATGATTAAAAGTTGTTGTGAGGCTTATTTGGCACATGTGGTAAACACAAGGTTAACAAATGAATTACCTAAGAATATTTTGATGGTGAATAAGTTTCCAGATGTGTTCCAGCTGACTTATCTAGTTTGCCACCTAATAGGGAGATAAAATTCACAATTAAGTTAGTCCCAAGAATTGCATCGATATTGATTCCACCTTATAGGATCACTCTAACTAAGTTAAGAGAATTAAAGACCTAATTACAAGAACTACTTGAAAAGGATTCATCATACCGAGTGTGTCACCTTGAGGTGCTCCAATATTATTTGTTAAAAAAAAAAGTTAGGACAATGAGGCCGTGTATTAATTACAAGCAGTTAAATCAGGTTACTGTGAAGAATAAGTATCCTTTACCAAGAATAGATGATTTGTTTGATTAGTTGCAAGGAGCACAAATGTTTTCTAAAATTAACCTAAAATTAAGATATTATCAGCTCAAAATTTCCAACCTAGATATACCAAAGACAACTTTTTGAGCCAGGTATAGGCATTATGAATTTTTTGTCATGCCATTTAGTTTGACTAATACACCAGCTGAGTTTATGGCTCTTATGAACAAAGTGCTCCAGCCTTACTTAGACAAATTTGTAATTGTGTTCATTGATGACATACTGGTGTATTCAAGGAGCAAAGAGGAGCATGAACAACACTTAAGAATTATGTTGCAAAATTTGAGTGAAAAATAGTTATGTGCTAAATTAAGCAAGTGCGAATTCTGGATTAACCATGTGGTAAGTTTAGGACATATAGTTTCTGAAAAGGGCATCAAGATGGATCCAAACAAAATTGAAGCAATAGTAAAATGGGAAACCCCAAAGAATGTTGCAGAAGTCTGAAGTTTCTTGGGACTATCTAGGTATTATCATTGATTTGTTGAGGGGTTTTCACTTATAGTTGCTCCTTTGACTAAGTTACTTTAGAAAAATGTACCATTCAGTGGTCTAAAAGATGTCAAGAGAGTTTTGATGAATTAAAAGATTGATTGACTTCAACTCCAATGTTAGCCATTCCTACTAGTAATAGAGGATTTGTAGTATATAGTGATGCCTCTCATCAAGGTTTGGGATGTGTTCTAATGCAACATAGTAAGCTAATTGCATATGCATCTAGACAACTAAAATATTATGAATTATCTTACCTAGTACATGACCTAAAACTTGCTACTGTTGTGTTTGCTTTGAAAATATAGAGACACTACTTGTATAGAGAAACTTTCTAGATTTTTACAGATTATAAGAATGTGAAGTATTTAATGAGCCAAAAAGAATTAAACATGAGACAGAGGCGATGGTTAGAACTTCTAAAGGATTATGATTGTACAATTGAATATCACACAGGGAAGGCTAATGTGGTTGCTGATGCTTTGAGTAGGAAATCAAGAAGCGGTGTTACTCATTTACAGGTATTTTCATTATCTTATTTAGTTCAATTATGAGTTATGAATATGGAACTAAACATATAAAAGAATGGGATATTGATTGCTACTTTTCAAGTGAGACTAATGTTGTGTGATCGAATTAAAGAAGCATAGAGCAAGGACCCAAAGTTATAGAGAATGATTTTGATATTCGAAATGATGCCTCGATGTTGGGTTCTCATATTTGTATCCTTAATGTTGATAACTTACGAAGAGAAATCATAGATGAATCACATAATGCAACATATGCCATGCATCCAGGAATGACGAAGATGTATAATACCTTGCAAACTCATTTTTCATAGCCTAAGATAAAGAAAGATGTTGCAATATATGTTTCAATATGTTTGACTTGTTAGCAAATCAAAATGGAACATCAAGCACCAATTGGAAAATTAAAACCATTAATGATTCTAGTATGGAAATGGGAAAGAATAACTATGGACTTTATATATGGGTTACCAAGGACTTTGAAGAATAATGATGCTATATGGGTGATAATTGATGGACTAACTAAGTCAGCTCACTTTTTGCCTATTCGATGGGGTAGTTCACTTAAGCACTTAGCCAAAAAATATGTGGATGAAATTATTAGATTACATGGTATTCCGGTGTCCATTGTATCGGGTAGAGATCCATGATTTACATCTCAATTTTAGGTCAGTTTGCAACAAGCTTTGGGTACCAAGTTGAGTTTTAGTACCGCTTTTCATCCTCAGATAGATGGGCAATTAGAAAGGATAATTCAGACACTTGAAGACATGCTTTGAGCTTGTGTGATAGAGTTCAAAGGTGCATGAGATGAATATATTGCCTTGATTGAATTTGCTTATAATAATCATTATCACATCAGTATACAAATGACACCATATGAAACACTATATAGAAGAAAATGTCAAAGCCCTATCTACTAGGATGAAGAAGGGATGCATGTTTTAGAAGGGCCATAACTAGTGCAAGACACAATGGACAAGGTGAAGGTAACCAAGAGCAAACTTAAAGCAACACAAGACAGGTAAAAGATCTATACAAACCAACTCATGAGAGAAATGGAATACGAGGTGGGAGACAAAGTGTTCCTTCGAGTTTCACCATGGAAAGGAATAATTTGATTTAGCAAGAAGGGGAAATTGAATCCTCGATACATAGGACCCTATGAGATCCTACAAAGAATCGGTCCATTGGCTTATAGGCTAACATTACCACTTGAGATGGCTCAAATTGATGATGTATTCCATGTGAGTATGCTAAGAAAGTATCAGTCTAATCCTACACATACACTTAGGGATCTAGCAATAACAATTGTAGATGATGTAAGTTACATTGAAGAACCAATGGAAATCATTGGTTATAAGACAAAACAATTATGAAATCGAGAAATCCCTTTAGTTAAGGTGTTATGGAGAAAACACTCACAATAAGAGGCTACATAGGAAACCAAAGAGAACATGAAACAAAAATATCCATATTTTTTTACAGGTATTGAATTTTGAGGATGAAATTCTTTATAAGAGGGGAAAAAATGTAACATCCCCATCCATATTTATTGGCATTGTCACATGAACATATTCATTGCATAAAAGATTTGAAATCCCACATGAACATATGCATTAGATAAATGATCATTTGAACACGTGAATTAGATAAGCACGATGATGACACTTGCACCATTCCATTTTGGACACTTTAACATATATGTAATGTTTGTATAGTTGCATGGCAAGTTGTCTTATGTTGTGTTCATATTATAACATCATAAATAATGGTTTTATATAGCTTATTTAAAAAGTATAAGGAGCATCTAGGGATTATGAGATGGATGGAGGTGCTTAAGGAGTGAATAAGAGGGATTAAAAGAGGAAAGTGAACTTCTAAGTAATAGGAATGCAACACCATGATTTTATCTTGTTACAATAGGTTTGCAAATGGAATTTTTGACCCTTTGAGATTAGAATACAGAGCTTAGATGTGAGGTACAATAGAAGAAAAAGAGAGTTAAAGAAGAAAGAAAGGAAAGAAGAAGAAGAAAAAGAAAAAGAAAGAGAGGGAGAAAAATGAGTTACCTAAGAAGAAAGCCTAAGGTTTTCTGGTTCTAGGAAAATAGGTAAGCTAATTTATCTTCTTTTCACATGAAATTAACCCCACATGACATATTAATCATACATGGTTAGTGAGAATTATGGAGTATTTGAGGTAGAACTCTTAGATGAAAGTAGAAATTCAATATAACAAGAGCTAATTGTGTTGGATTTGTTGTTAGAGTATAATTTTGTACCCATGATTTCATAACCCTATCAAAGGAATAGGGAAAGTTAAGAATACGAAACTTGTATGTTTATGCCCTATATAAATGCATATGAAATAGTTTTGCTTGATTTGGTGTGTGTGAGACGTTATGGCTCCTTCTAGAGCTGGTTCACAACCAACCGAAATCACCTCAGTCTTTCTATTTTCTTATATTTTGATGACCTTATGTTTGGATTTAAACAAAGTGAAAAACATAACATTTATAAGGTTATATCCATTCTAAACACATGTAAAGCATTTTGGATTGATTTGTTATGTGGAAAGAGATATGGCTCATTGATTTTGACTAACCCTATACCCGAATGAAACTTCACCTGTCTTTTAATTCTATTTTTCAAGAATTTGATAGCCATAGATTCCGAATTTGATGATTTGTTAAACTTGAAAGTTTTATATTTATGTATGATCTACATACCTGTAAAATATTTTTTCCAAATCTATCATAGTTGTTGAGATATTTCCCCTTTATGATTATCACTATGTTAAAAACCTAACCACCTTGAGATTGGTCATTTGTTTTGGTGACTTTATAGATTGAATTAGACAATGAGTAAAACATGTAAAATGTTCCATTGTATGTTTTGTAACTTTTTATATATCGTTTTTACAATTGAATTTGTGTAGTTTGAGATATACCTAATATTGTAAGATCTACTCAGACTGAGATGACATTAAAATAGGGCAAAATTCAAAAATTCACCACATTTTTTGTGTATTGTATATTAGCTTGAAATTTGAGTATGTTGTATAATATATGTCTAGTTTATTTGAAACAAAGAATTAAGTCATTTGGATAAGTATATCTATAGTTATTGCTATGAGAGTGTCGTAAGATCAAGCTGCCACATAAGGAAACACATGCATAAACACTATGTCCACTTGCATGGATCATGCAATAGTTGCATGCCAAACATTCATAATCATTTTGATAGGATTATAACCATGTATGTATCAAATGTTAGGATCTCAACACTTTGAGGAAGCCCTAGAGAGAGAACCAAACCTCCCACAAAGGTAGGTCATATCGAAAGGTGAGTAAAAACCATAATTAGATTCTATTGTGCATGTGTGATAATTTTATGATATGATTATGTTCTATTACATGTATATGTGATTGAATTGTTACACTTCACATGTGAATGTAACTCAAACAAGAATCATATGCTCTTAATGATTACTTGGTATATAATTATGAATTAACATTTGCATATGGAACTAAAAGGATGTTGTGACTAGCTTGTTAAACACTTGCAAATCACATGGAAGATGGACCAATATGTCCCATTGGCACATGTTATTTATCAAAATGATTCACTTGTTATATACTGGCCAGCAAAATCAAATGTTACTTGAATCACATGAATTCTCGAGAGCAGTGTTTGCCTTTCAAGGTCACGACAAAAATCAATCTATTGCACTTGCACTTGTATAGTCAATTGTTATACTTGTAATGTATCTTAATGATATTTAATTGTTGGTTATGCCATAAGAATCTGATTATTATTTTTATTCATTGAGTCATGACTCACCAAATTGCAATTATATATTTTAGATATTGAAGCATAGGGTCTCGATACTTTGGTACATAAAGTTTTGCTTAGACACTCATGGCACACAGATCGTCGACTGAATTCCATCTCTCTCTCATTGTGTCATGTACATACATTTAGATAAGAACCAGTTTATAATCACTAGTCTTGAACATTAGTTAACATATATGTACATTAAATACATGTTGGATTGTATATGTTTGATGAATAACACCTTTAAAACACAAATCCTTCATTACCAATAGGAATGGCTAACACTAGAGTCAATGTCAATCGATCTTTTAATTCATCAAAACTCTCTTGACATGCTTTAGACCACTGAAATGTTACATTTTTCCAATGTAACTTAGTCAAACGAGCATCGATAAGTGAAAACCCCTCAACAAATTGATGAAAATACCCAGCTAGTCCTAAAAAACTTCGACTTTCTGTAATGTTCTTTGGGGTTTCCCATTTTACGATTGCTTCAATTTTGTTTGGATCCATCGCTATGCCCTTTTTAGAAACTATATGTCCTAAAAATACCACATGGTTAATCCAGAACTCACACTTACTTAATTGAGCAAATATTTGGTTTTCTCTCAAAATTTGCAGCACAATCCGTAAATGTTGTTCATACTTCTCTTTGCTCCTTGAATACACCAGTATGTCGTCAATGAAAACAATTAGAAATTTGTCTAAGTAAGGTTGGAACACTTTGTTCATAAGAGCCATAAACACAGCTGGTGCATTAGTCAAACCAAGTGGCATCACCAAAGATTCATAATGCCTATACCTAGTTGGAAAAACTATCTTCAGTATGTTTGGGTTTGAAATTTTAAACTGGTAATATCCTGATTTCAAGTCAATTTTAGAAACACCTGAGCTCCTTATAACTGATCAAACCGATCATCTATCCTTGGTAAAGGATACTTGTTCTTCACAGTAACCTAATTTAATTGCCTATAATCAATATATAGCCTCAATGTCTCATCTTTCTTTTTACAAATAATACTAGAGCAACCCAAGGTGACACACTGGGTCTTATAAATCCCTTTCCAAGTAGTTCTAGTAATTGGGTATTTGATTCTCTCAACTTAGCTGGAGCCATCCTATAAGGTGGAATGGATATCGTTATATAGTTCCTAGGACTAACTCAATTATGAATTATATTTCCCTATTAGGTGGCAAACTATGTAAGTCAATTGGGAAAACATCTGGAAACTCATTTACCATAAAAATATTTTCAAGTAATTAATTTGTGAACCTTGTGTCTACCACATGTGCCAAATAAGCCTCACAACCACTTATAATCATGCGAAAAGCCTTGATAGTAGAAACTAGACACGCAGGTACAATTTGTCTTTCCCTTTGAAACACAACCCTTGTATGATTTGGAGATTCCATAATAACTTCCTTAGTAAAACAATTCACTATTGCATGATATTTGGATAACCAGTCCATACCCAGTATCACATCAAATTCATGGAGTGGCAATAATACTAGATCAGTATTTAACTTAATGTCATCAATGTGAATCAGACAATCATGACATACCTTATCCACAATCATCACATCTCTCGAAGGAGTACTAACACATAGATTGAAACCTAAAGGTTGATGCTTACTACACAATTGTGATGCCATGTTCAATGAAATGAATGAATGTGTGGAGCCAAGATCAATTAATTCATCAACTTCTAAATCATGGAGAAAAAGTTTACCAGTGATTACTTCTGGAGCAGTAATAGCTACTTGCCTAGTCAGGGAAAATATTATAACCTGTGTCAGGGGTCTAAAAGTCTAACCTTATGATATGCTCATTCCATGGCCAATTATGGTTGTTTTACCACTACCTCTACCCCTACCAAATGATACTCCAACTCCATTTGTCTTTGAAACATCAATTGTGGACTTTGATGTAGCTCTGCCTTTACCTCTCTCTCACATTCTAGATCTTTCAAGACAATCTCTAAGCATATGATCAAGAGACCCACAAAAGTAGCACCCACCAATCAATTTTCTACATTGACCCATATGTTGCTTGCCACAATGTACATATGGGGGGTCGATGTTGCATAACTTGGCCTTGACCTCTGCCTATATAGGATGAAACCCCTAATCCTTTACCTCTATAGCTAGAGTAACCACCCCTAACACTAGACTGTGATGACCTATAATCTCCATATTTACCTTTCTTTCTACTAAAATCTCCCACAAACTCAGTCAACCCTCTTTTTACTTATTGCTCTATCCTATCTTTTTCTAATCTTTCCACCCTAATTGTAATAGTTTTTATCTAGGTATAACTTTCAAGATCTGTAGTCGTGATCTTACTTCTAATCTCATATCTCAGTCGCTCTTCAAACTTTTGACATTTCTCTTTGTTAGTGGGCACCATGAAGGTGCATAATGAGATAATTGATTAAATTTTACGTTATACTCTACTATAGTCATCTCCCCCTACTTTAGCTTTAGAAATTCCCTTCTTTTATCATCTTTGTACATTTGTAGCATGTAATTATTGTTAAACTCACAAAGAAAATCATCTCATGTTAGCACTCAAGGCTGGACATCACTCCCTAAAATGGTTCCCACTAATCATATGCATTCCCCTGTAATAGCAACGTTGCATAATCAAACTTTTCTTCTAGTGAGCATTTCATCAAATTCAAAACTCTTTGTGTTCTTTTTAGCCATGTCTATTCCACTAATGGATCTGTGGTACCACTGAAGTCGACTTTACCCTATTTTCTTAATTTGTCATACCTTTTTTCTCTTTGAATTTCTAGACCCTGCATTGTTGGTTCACCAATTCTGTGTTGTGGTTACTTATGAGATATGTGTTGTGCATGAGAATATGTAGGAGATCTAACTCTCCTAGCTAGTTGATTTCTTAATGGTTGGCATGATGCTTATATGGAATGCAAATTAGTTGACTCCTCTCTCCTTGGTGAGCCATGGGTACTACCATGACTTCCCTCTGTTAATACCCTATAGACATGTAAGACTATGTCATATGATAATGCATAATAGTGCAAAAGTCATGTCATGTTCATATGTATGTCCTTATGGAACCTATCTTTACTATGATACCAAAAACTGCAACGACCATTTTCATTTACAAATCATGGCATTCATGTCCAAAAATACACATGGATAAAGGTTTATTCATCATACATAATACATTCCAACATGTATTTAACATACATATATATTAATTAATGTTTAAGGCTAGCGACCATAAATTGTTTCCTATCTAGATATATGTACATGACATAAGGAGAGAGAGAGAGAGAGAGAGAGAGAGAGAGAGAGTTAGAATTCAGTTGACGACCTGTGGTCCTTGTGTCTCAATGCAAAACTCTAAGCACCAAAGTATCTAATCCCTATTCTTCGGTATCTGAAAAATATAATTGCGATTTGGTGAGTCGCGACTCAATGAATAAAAATAATAATCAAATTCTTATATCACAACTAACAATCAAATATCATTAGGATACATTACAAGTATAACATTTGACTATGCAAGTGCAAGTGCAATAGATTAATTTTTATGTCGTGACCATACAAGGTAAACACTGCTCCCGCAAATCCATGTGATTCAAGTGACATTTGATTTTACTGGCCAACGTATAACAAATGATTCATTTGATCAATAACATATCTTTTACGTGATTTGCAAGTGTTTGCAAGTCGGTCATAATACCCTTTTAGTTCCATATGCAAGTTCTCATTCACAAATGGTATACCAAGTAATCATTAAGAACATATGATTCTCACTTGACTTGTATTCATATGTAAAATGTAACAATTCAATCATATATTCATGTAATAGAACATAATCATATCATAAAATTATCACGCATACACATTGAACATAATCATATCATAAAATTATCACACACACACATTGAATATAATTATAGTTTTTACTCACCTTTTGATGTGACCAACCTTTATGGTAGGTTTGGTTCTTTCTCTAGGGCTTCCTTAAAGTTTTGAGATCCTAACATTTGATACATACATGGTTATAAGTATGTCAAAATGATTATGAATGCTTAGTATGCAACTATGGCATGATTCATACAAGTGGACCTAGTGTTTATGCATATTTTCCTTATATGGCAGCCTAAGTTTGCTACACTCTCACAGAAATAACTCTAGATATACTTATCCAAATGACTTGAATCTTATTTTCAAACAAACTAGACACATAATGAGATAACATATTAGTCAGGCCAATATTAGACACACAAAAAATGATGTGAATTTTTAAATTTTTCCCCATTATAATGTCATCTCATTCTGAGTAGGTCTTACATTCCT